>CM076569.1:170314349-170608817 GCA_034641835.2 Pinus albicaulis
ACAACTCTTCATCCCGGCGCTCTACAAGAAATTGTTCAGTCAAGATACTCCATGCATGTCCTGGTCAGCCATGGAGACGTTAGTCAAGGTGGCACATTGGTTTCCACTCGCAGAATATACCTTTATTCAAGTCTTTGGTTCATTCAAGACTCCCCATGCCATGCCTTGATTTGTTATGGATAAGATGCTTCTTCAGGAATTTTGTTATCAGATGACTTCCGGTTTCTCTAAGGTCCTGACTAAAGGTAAGAAAAATTTGTGGCCTACACTGTCGCTCACCATAGGTACCTACATAGTCAAGGATTTCAGAGAGGTAGAGGAAAAAGCAAAAGAAATGAGAGGTTTCCATCTGGGGCCTTTGGATCACCGGACATATGACCCTGAGAGGATAGTCCCTGATCAATGTAAACGGGCTAATTTCAAATGGAGCTACCAACATACTGAACACAAATATGAGGATGAGAAAAGAAACTGGTATAATGCGGATAGGGAACTTGCCCCGGGGGCATGGTCCGATTAGGAAGATCCAGATGATCACACGTTGGAGGAAGGAATCCGCGAATTGGGAGGCGCCTCTTCTTCCCAGGCCAAGAAGCCTCGAACCACCACGGGTCACAACACTACTACCCAACAGAAAGAGCAAGAATAAAAATCTCAGTGGGAAGCTGAAAAGAAGGCAAAATAAGATGAAGAAAAGCATAAAAAGAACCTGAAGGCATAACAAATAAAGAAGCAGGCAGAAGAGGCTCGGAAAAGAAAGGAAGAACAGGAAGCAGAGGTTGAGGCAGAATGATATCTCAAAAAATAATTAGATCAGGTGGAGTCCAAACGCAAGAGAAAGGAAGAACAGGAAGCAACGTCAGAAGCAAAGCGTAGGCGGAAAGCAGAACAAGACAAAGCAGAAGCGGAGCGCAGGCAAAAAGCAGAATAGGACAACGCAAAAGCGGAGCGTTAGAAAGAAGAGGAAGAACGAAAAAGAAAAGAAGAGGAAGATCGAAGACCAAATAACATTGAGACATCTCCTCCAGTCACAGAATTACAAACTGAGCTGCAGCCCATCGAAGTTCCTGTAATAAATACGCATTTTGCACTCTCCAAACCGAGCTCTTATGAAGGATAGGAAGAGGAGGTGTTTAACCTTACAAGGCTCACTTATGATTAGTTCTCCTTCAAGATCCAACAAGAGAAAAGGAGATGTCTAGCACGGAACCCTTCCACCCCAATCACAACCACGACAGAGAAAGATATAGTCCTAGATACTAGGACCAACCCAGTGATGATAGCATCAGCCGACGCTGCTTTTTCCGCAGCCACAAAAGAAAATGTGAGCCAAATGAGTAGAAAGATCCTTTCCCTACAAAATAAGTTACAGGAATCTGAAAAAAGGGAGGCAAGGGTAGAGCAAGAAAATACAGCATTAAAGGAGGAAATACAACAGCTTCGAGACAAAATTGCTCCTGTTAACGAAGTACCGCTCACCGTCCAAAGAAATTTGGAGGTACTGGAGGTCACCATGAGGCAGGTTTATGGGGAGATGTTCACTATAAAACAAACAGTCACCCCCCTACTAAGAGCCCAAGTAGAGACAAAACAGAGGAGCAAGCAACTGAAAGAGGCCTCCGCCGCTTTGGACAGAATGATAGAATGGATAGGTCGGTACCCACAGGCTCCGGAAAACTTGCCAAAGAAGGACTGGATTCACACCTAGGATTCCAAGGTCCAAATTCGTATCAAAATGAAATCCAAGGAAAATCTATCCAAAGACCTAGAAAAGGTAATGGCCGCATACGAGCATTTGATCAGTGGCATCGACTCAATGCATGAACTACACCACATTCCATCGTTGGGTGCATTGAGCAAGGAAAATACATGGGGACAGGTGGATCAAAAGATTCAAACATTTCTGCAACCTATCAGGCAAGCCGTTGCTACTCCTGATCTTCCAGCATCGCAAGAGAACTTGGGTAAATTCATCGTTACACCAGTTTGGATCTACACTAAACTGGCCTCTTTAGCCAATGAGGTCACACTCAAGAGAGAGACTCTGAATCCAAATGCCTTGGATTTCCTGCACTGGTTAAGGGAAGAAGTTCCCTTAATCTCCCCAGTAGTTGCAGATTATCGCGCATGGTAGAATTTTCTCAGGGAGCAACAAGTTGATGCCCCTGACCTCACAACCACGCGCACATTCCCATGATCAGATGGCAAGAGGTCGCAGGTCGCACTGTGCAACTGGGTCACAGGGCGCACTATGCAACTAGGTCACAGGTCGCACTGTCCAATTGAGTCGCAGGTCGCATCCTCCATTCAAGTCGCAAGGCAGCCCAATGGTCAGGAAATCAAAAATTATGGTAGCCCAAAGGGCAAGTTTTGGTCTATAAAAACTTCCTTTAGGAAGATTGTAAGGATCTTTTGTTTGGGACTCAAAGAGTTGTAGAGCATTATATAGAGGGACTACACATTTTTTAGTATGAATACAAGCATTTTTTAATTCCATTGTTGGATCTGATGTTGGTAAATGCATGAACACTATGAGTATTCTTTTTTCAGTTTCTAACATCTTTTGATTAATGAAACTGTGTTTCCATGACATCATGTATGCATTATAGTTTTCTAAACATGTTTTAATGATGCTAAGTTTATTTTCGCTTTCTCAATGAATGTTAATAACTTGGTTTACTGACATTTATATTATCACCGACGCCACTTAAGGAAGTGGAGGGTGTTCTTCCATAAAGAATTGTTTCTTCTGTGGTTAGAATAGCATACAAGCATGACCCTAATGATATGTTGTTGACAGCATTTCCTTTGGCCCCATGCTTTATTATTCAGCTCGCTACGCATAGTGTTATATGTTCATTTAATTCATCAGTCATGTGTCTTGTATCATCCGAATAAGCGTGTGTCCGCAGGTTCATTAAGTTCTATTGAGACCCAAGGAAAGGAGAACTGAGCGGTTTCCAGACCCACACCCAGATGGCATCCCCATTCCAAATGGTTAAGAGTATAGTTGGGACTTTTTACCGGGGAGATCCCCTGCTGTTGGCCGGACAGATTTTCCCATCAATAGGTCCTTACATGCAAGTGGTATCTTCACTGCCACGGGTTAATTGTGTGGAAACTTGTTCCATGCATGTGTATACAAATTTTTATCACTCAAATAATTCAAACATCATTTTTTCAAGGTCAAATAGGTTCATGAGTCAAAATAGGGTTGTAGGATTCATTTTAGGTTTGATCAAGGGAAGGTTTTTGTTTAAAGCTCATCCTAAGGTTCAAATAAAGCCTTCTTTAAATTTATTTCATGTCAAACATTCATCATTTTCCATTTGTATTTCATTTCCCAAAGTTTTTGTGCCAAAACTGCCTAATAAGCGAAGAATCCCTACTTTTGTAGCGCATCCAGTGTAAAAAAGGCAGAAAGTGCTACAAAAACACTGAAAGTTATGAAGCAAAAACTCTATTTTCTGGTTTTTAGCAGTCAACTTCAAAGGAGGTTCCTGAGAACAAAAAAGTCTATTTTAAGAACCTGAGAGAGGTTTTTTTCAAAAACATATCAAATAACAATAACCTCTCTCACTTTCCTCACAGGTGTTATAAGTTTGGCGATACAAAATCTATTTTAAGAACCTGAGAGAGGTTTTTTTCAAAACATATCAAATAACAATAGCCTCTCTCACTTTCCTCACAGGTGTTATAAGTTTGGCGATACAAGGATTTCTTTGAAGTCCTATTTCAGAAAACAGAGTTTTCCTATTTTACACATGTTTTTCAAAGTTCGTTTCTGGACAACCGGAGATGTGTTTCAAAAAAACAAGAGGTTTGTATTAAGTACATAATGGCCTACAAAAACCTCCTTCATTTTCTCAAACTACATCATGGATTAGGATATATAGGCTTTGTCTCAAGACCTATTGCTCAAAAAAAAAAAAAAAAAAACCAGGAGAAATCTACAAGAAGTTAATAAGTTATTAAGGAAAAAGCTAAAATGAATTTGGTTTATGGTTGATATGTTTTTTTTAAATGATGGAGACAGGTATATTTGGAGTTTTGAGCATAACTAAAGTTGACACTTTGAAAATTTTTGACAAAACTACACACTCAGCAGTTTCATAGCACATTTAGTGTAAAGAAGCTGGAAAAGCGCTACAAAACTACTGTAGCAACTTTTCTTGCTCATTTTGATCAGTTTTTGAAGGGTTGAAGGATGAATCAAGGATTTAAATTGATATGGAGGATGTATTAAAGGGTAATTGAAATGATGCAAGTGGAAAGAATTCAGTTTTTGGAGAATTAAGACTTAAAATGGCAGTGTTACAAAGGCGCTACGAAACTATTGTGTTTTCGTAGTGCGGTACATTACAGCTCTTTTGAACAGTTTTGGGAATGATTTTGGATAGCTGGAGGCTAGGGATAAGTGATGATACATGTTAAGATAATCTCCAACATCTAAGTACCACGAAATAAAGTTTAATTGATGGTCAAAATGTTCAAAGAATGCAAAGGATTTTATGCCTAGAAAACATGGTATTGTTTCCTGCTTTTGTGAAGGTCAAACAAAGTGGTCATGAAGAGCTGAAGCCTATCATCCAAATTCAACCATGTGATGATACACTTGGAAAATTATGTAATTCAATTAGATAAGTTTTTTAGGATAAGGTTGTTAAAGATATTAATAAGAAGTTTGAGTCCTCTTTGGAATAGGACTGTTTAAGTAGATTAGGTGTCTTTTTGTTATAAATTACCTGTCTTATGGTTATGCAAGGTGTCAGTAGTTATAAATTCAATGTATATAGCCTAGAGGTAGATCCTCTCATGTTGTAAGATGTCTATTAAAGATCAAGAGGTCGAATTTGTAAAGGGTTGGAGACTTTTTGGCAAAATTGCAGCTTATTGTAAAATCATTGTTTTAGTAATACAGAGATGGATTACTTGGCCAACTTGAGATTCTGAAGGAGTTTTTGGTGCTTACTTGTTCTATATTTACCTTTTATATATCTCTCTTTTAGTGGTTTTCATTTATATTACTCATAATTCATCCTTGTGATGCTCTGACTTCTTTTATAAGTGAATTGACTGTGTATTTCCATGTCTCATGTATGTGTGTCCTACTACTAAAAAGTATGACCTGCCTCAACTTCCACGTCAAGTAAACTCACTGGATCACTGAAATTTTGACTCCATAAGCTCAATGGCTACATATTGATATTATTTTCAACCTACAGGTTGGAAAATTTCATTTCAGCAAACTACTTTTGTAAAGCTTTGGATTTATTGATATATACAGAAACAAAATAGCTTTTCTTTACCTGAGATTCTTAGTGTATTTCAATGAGTCTATGTCCTATATTTGAAAAAAATTTCTTCCATATTTTAAGTGCTTATTACTCAGAATTCATGAATGTTCATGCTCTAACTTCCTTTAAGTATTGAGCTATGGTGAAATATCTTTCAGTATTTTTGCTTTCAATACCTTGATGTCTCATTACTCAGAATTCATGTGCTACATGCTCTGACTTCCTTTTGAACCTCAATTTATTGGGATATTCCTGAATGTGTTATTATTTCATTGAAGTATGTACAAGCCTCAGCTTCCAAAAGGAAATCCTTTGTCATCTTTATCCCTCTCACTGACTCCATAGCCCAATGGTAGCAAGTCTTCATCTTTTCAACTTGCAAACATAAAAAACCAAGACACAAACAATAGAGTTAGCCATCCATCTATATCTTTATTCAATATCATTAAACCTTGAGAGAGCCCTCTCAGATTGAGGAGGCTAAGCCTCAGTCACAATATTGGTTTGAAATAGTTACACTGAAGTTGTCTAATCAGCATCTAATCAGGTATGATTTTGGTGATAACACTAATGATCTAGTTAGCGATATAGTGCATCATGCACTCAGGGCATTGGACCCTGATTTCTAAAGTGTTGTTCTCCCGACTGATGAGAACCTCTTGGAAGCCATGACCTCTTATGGGCCATGAACAGGCTCTCTCACAGCAGAGTTCCTTTTCTTGTGTCAATCTGTTTAAAAAATGAAACAAGGTGTTGGATCAGAGTTCCTTTTCTTGTATCAAGCTCCTTAAAAAATAAAACAAGGTCCCCAAAGCAGAGTTCCTTCTCTTGTGTCAATCTCCTTAAAAAATGAAACAAGCTCTTCGGAGTAGAGTTCATTTTCTTGTGTCCAGCTCTTTAAAAAATGAAACAAGGTGTCAGAGAAAACTTCTTTTTCTTATGTAAAGCTCGTCAAAAAATGAAACAACATGTCGGAGAAAACTTCATTTTCTTGTGTCAAGCTCCTTAAAAAATGAAACAAGGAGTCAGATCAGAGTTCCTTTTCTTGTGTCAATCTCCTTAAAATTGAAACAAATCCCCTTCTAATTTGAGTCTTTGATTAGATCTCGTAAATTCCCATTCGATTCTTCAATTCATCTTGTGAATGAACCTTCATTCCATCCACCTATTAGTAACTAGTGGTCTACTTAGGTGAATGAAATGAAGTTTAGGGGGAATGTACTTAAAATTGATTCATTATGTTGGGGGCATGCAAAACTTTTTAGCATAGTTTTTATTTGTTTCAAGCTTGTGAAAAAATGAAACCAATTTCAAGCAGATTTTCTCATGTTTCAAGCTTCTGTAAAAATGAAACCATTCTGATCCTATCTCTCGTGATTTCCTTTTTATCAGCCTCTTCTTCCAGATGAATCTTGGTTTTTTCAATCTATCATTACTATCTGTTTGGTCAATCATACACTCTCACTTAGTTGTTTTTACCCTTTCCTGAGGAACCAATGCAATGAGTGGTATTATTAGCTAGCCTATTTACCTTTATGAGTTTCGAGCAATTCCATCATCACCGGAACCAGTTGATACTCTTTATACCACTTTTTCCTCTAGGTGGAGTCAACTTTAAGCTATTTTCTTACTCTCAAAACATGAAAATATTGTCGAGCACTTGTCCTTTCAAGCTCGTTAAATTAAATGAATTGACGTCATATTAGTATACATTTACCCCTTTTTTGGGTTGAGGTTGACTGTTTATGAAGAAGGAATACCTTGGTCGATCATGATCAGGAGGTTCTCTCGGATATTGTTTTCTACCTTTCCGGATTCGAGAGACTATTTATGAAAAGGGACCTTTTGGATTTTTATTTTCAGTCTCTTTTTCAAACTCCCTAAATAAGAAAAATATACCAAGTTATTCCTATGTCAGACTCATAAAACTTAAACAATGAAGGACTTGTCACCATGACAAGGCATAGTTACTCCTACATCAGACTCATAAAACTTAAATGACGAAGAAATTATTATCATGACAAGACCTAGCTACTCCTTCCTAGGGCTCGTTGAACTTACTATGATGAATTCATCTGAAGGGTGAACTTATACACTAATCATATGGTATCCTCTTAAATATTGGTATAAAAAATAAAGAGGTACTCCTTAGAAATAACGAGGAAAAATGGAAGTGAATTATATTTTGTATTCTATACCAAAGGAAACATTTCGCTCTTGAACATGACACTCATCTGCATTTCGTGTTGGGTTGGGGATATCCTTCATTCTTCACTTGTCTTCCTAGGTTTGGGATCCATTTGTCTCTCATTCGATAATTATATGTCGTCATCATGACCTTTGGTCTCATTTGAGTCAAATGTTTCCAAATTTCGGAGTCATGTTTCCGATATGTTCAATAGAAGTCCTTTCTGTAAAATTCAAAAATCCTCTACTTATTTGACCCTCTTTGTTTTGTTTCAATGATGTGGGAATCATTATGCCCTCCTTCGATGAATCACTTCTTGTCGACTTTATCTCATGATATAGGAATATGAATTAGAAACTCCTTTACAGTACCTTGGAGCTTCCATGCCTCAATTTCAAGTTCTTCACATTCAATGACATGTTCACATAATTGGCCTTCGATCAGATGATTCTGCAAGTGTTTGAATTCAACTCATTCATTCACATTTTTATATTGTTCTATCGTACCTTAAGGGCCATCGTCATTATTGGTAGTTTATTTTGCGCATGTTAACGTTTTACACATCAAATTATAATCATGTGGTTTCTACCATGTTTGACAACAGCACAGCCATTCACATGGTTAGATTCGTACAATGGGTATATCGAGATCGAGATGAAGACCTTGGATGCCATTTGTTATTATAGAGGTTGCATGGAGTTATTTAGTATTCATGATTGTACACATGACCTTTTCTATACAGATGGTTGCAACCTACCATGGATCCATTCCCATGATCTCTTTCAAATGGATGGTTGTGACCATACTGTGGGTTCATGTGTTATTTGATTCCTATTCAAAGATATGTTATTAGGAATGTTTATATCTAAGATGTAACATATTGTATTGTGTTTAATTGACAGGTCTCCTAACGATGGTTTTCCAAATTCCTTTCCATGGCGAATAAAACATTTCAACCATCACTCTATTATCACCTAGATTGACCTTGGGCTGAAGGAAGGCAAGCCAAGGTAACCACAAACCACGCTTAACCTTGTAGCTATCCCTACAAGGCATAAAGAGGGCTCTCTCCGTAAAAAATCTCAGTCAAGGATGACTACGGAAAAATATTTTAGGCTAGGTATAGTAGCTCGAAAGGTTTTGATAGGTTTTGTTGGTGTTTATTGGATCAAATGGAGTTGGGCAGTTTAAGTCTGGGAAATTAAATCAAAAATGCAGGGTATTATATGGGGCAAGGTATGCATGGACTTTAACACCTTTTGCTTAATGATGTCAAGTGTTTAAGACTGGTGAGGAGCTGAGGAGGGCATATGAGATTAATCCTTCCCAAACAGTAGAAAACATAAAATATTGAATGATTTCCCAAGGCAGAGCACTGTAACAATGGATTCTACCTATCTAACTTGAAAACATTTAAGCCCCAAGGGTTAGCTCAAGTGGTAGTGAGCCAATATGTGGTCCTTTCCGTTGTGGGAAGTCACAGGTTTGATCCTTGAGTCTTTTGGGTTAGGCACCGCTTATTGCGCCGAACGGTTTACCGCGCGTACCATCCAGAAATTCTAGGGAAGTACGCCCGGGTTTCCCGTGAACTTTGTTCGTGAAAAAAAAAATGAAAACATTCAACAGAAATCAATGGAATGAATGATGGCATACATAAAACATTTAACAAATGATTACAATAGAAGAAACTGTGCCAAAATTCCATACCACATGGATCCCATAAAAAATAGCTACAAATCTTGTTAATTTCCTGCCAAACAGGTTACAAATAATGTACAATCAAGCTCAGGGCGCCCAAGTGATTCCATAGAAAAAGGTAAGGATTTTAAGTTTAAAATCCAGCGAAATAACGGAAAAAAGGGCAGAGCTGTGGTTTTTGAGCCATTTATTCATTTGGGCATATTTTCCGATCCAAAAGCCAATTTCGGGAGTCTGATATACCGTTGGAAATATTTTTCTGAGCTGCTTCTGATGAACATGCTTATAATATGATTTGCACTAAAAATCATGTGTAGAAAAATTTTGAAAACCAGACAGAGAAAAATCCCCTTGGAACCTTGGTGACGGGCTGCGAAAGACTAACATTGGCTTGATGGAAATAGAAACTTTTGAAGTTCAACTTATTACATATGGAAACATAAAATTACATAAGAATGATAATAAAAACAAAGCATCTTGTTTTCACCTCAAAACATGTTTTTGAGGTGAAAATTACATTAAGCTTAAAAGAACAACTTCTTCGACTTTTCCAGATACTATGCTTTGAGTTTATTTGGCGTCCTCATGTCCTTGCTGATATTTATTGACACTTTCATCATTAATTTGACTATGGTGGAACCCTAAAACCTAATGAGACCAAACCCTATGACCCAATAAAATGAACTGTAAAGTGAAAATGAATCATGACTGAAGACCATAGAGAGGAGAACCAGCAAGTATTTTTCATGAGGGAAAACTGATGAAGTGACCCCAACCATCAGTGGATCCATGACCTAATGGAGTGATAAAAAGTTATAGTATGAGACTCCTACTATGCTAATGCAAAAGAGTAGATTTTGATCACTGATGGCAGTATGACAAGACTGACACTAACATTGGCTCCAATGGGGATGGTAGCTCCTTGGAGTTGCCAAGAACACCATAGACCTAGTAGCCTTATCCATTGGGCAATACGGTTAAAATACTTCAAAGACTGAAAACTGACAAAATGCAGACTGACTCGTGACTCAAACCATGACTGTAAACTAATTCAAAACTGGCAAACCTTACACATATCATTCAAGATTTATAGCCTTAGCTTCGAGCCCCAAGCTTCAATGACTATGTACTTGAAATCTTACCAAAAATTAATATGGCATGTACAATGACTGTGACATAATTTCAGAGAATCATCTTAAAATTAGTAGTGCTTCAAGAGCCTACCATTCACTGGCCCTCCTGGGCAATCTTGACCATCCATCTCTGTCTGCAGAAAAGCATTATGTCCTCTTTATGCTGAAATATTATATGGTCCTTTCCATAGGTTATCAAACTTACCATGCTTTCCTTTGTCCTCATTTCGTGCATCCCATCTCAGCACTACATCTTCTAACTGAAATTTTTCTGCTTTGGTTTTGCGGTCATAGATTTTATTTATTTTTTCTTGCAACCGGGAAGTGTTTTGAGAAACTTATTCCCTTGTTTGCTGAAGGTGGATCATTTGATTGATCCTTCGCTGAATATCATCCTCTTCACTGCCATCTTCTTGTAGTAATATCATGACCGGAACTGTAAGTGATGTAGGAAATACAGAATCAGTGCCATAAACCAATTCGAATGGTGACATATGTATGGATTTCTTGCTACTAACTATGTCATCCCATAATGTGTTAACAAGTTTTCGATGCCAATTCTTCTTATTTTCTTCCAACATTTTCTTGATTATATTCACCAAAGTCTTATTTGATGACTCTGCCAATCCATTTCCCTACAGGTAGTATGTTGTCAAATTTCCCAATATAATATTGTACTTATGGTAGAACTCCACCATCTTCTTGGATTTAAATGCCATTGCAATGTCTATATGATCTTGTGAGGGCAACCAAAACGAGACAAGATATTTGATTTTAAAAATTGAATAATTATCGTATCCGTGGCCTGCCTTGATGGAATGGCCTCAGTCCATTTAGTAAAATAATTGGTAGTTGTCAAGATCCATCGATGTTGTGCTGATGATGTGGGATGGATTTCCCCTATGACACTCATGGCAGCTCATCACTGTTTTATACAAATTTGAAAATAGAATCAGCCAATAATATCCTGCTCTCAATACTTTGTTAGCTGTTGTTTTCCAAAACAAATGACCACCACAATCACCTTTATGAAAGTCATGCATCACCTGCTGAGCCTCATCTTCAACCAAACAATTAAGTAGAATACCTCTCGAATCTTTCCAATAAAGAGCACTATTTAAAATACAGAATTTAGCAGACTTAAGTTTTAGTGATCTACCTTTGCTTCTAGACGTCCCTGAAGGTGGCGAAAGATGTTGAAGAACATAAACTATGTCTGAATACCATGGTGATTGGAGAAAAATTTCTGAAACTGGAATAAGTGAACCATCATCCTCATCCTCCGACATTGCTGCTATGATATTTATGTCCAGGGCACGCAAGTTTGATTGTGCCATTATTTTTTCCAAGCCTTGTCCCTTGATTAACTTTGTGGGTTTAATCTCCAAATCATATTCCAACATTGCTGCTATCCACTTACCTCTTCTTCCCTCTGGATCAGTCTGCACCAAAACATCTTTTACTGCTGCATTAGGAACATATGCTATGGTATGTGAATGCAGAATGTACACTCTGAAATCCTTTAATGCTTTTATAAGAGACAATGCTTGTTTTTCAATGATATTATACCGCAAGGCAGCATCTCGAATAGTCCTACTGAAAAAGGAAATGGGTTGTTCAATCTGATCTCTCTTTTGCATCAATACCACAGCCATGGTATGCTCCGATGCAAATGAAAATACAATGAAATCTTGAGTGTAATCGGGAATAATCAAGACTGGGGCATTGGACAAAGAAAACTTACCAAATTAAATGACTTCATAGCATCCTCGCTCCATTTGACAGTGATGTCCTTTTTCAACATATTAGTCATTTCTCATAAATGTTCCACCAAATTGGGTATAAATTTGTGTAAGAATTTCATCTTACCATTGAATTCCTGAATCTCATTTTTGTTACGTGGGAAATCTATGTGTTGAATTGCCTCCACTCTTGAAGGATTAATGCGAATACCATCTTTAGAAATGATATGACCAAGAATCTTGCCCTCATCCATAGCAAAAATAATTTTCTTTGGGTTGAGAGAAATCCCATACTTTCTGCATCGTTGAAATACAATCCTCAAGTGGTGCAGGTGTTCATCATCAGAACCAGAAAATACTGTCAAATCATCTAAATAAACAACCAGAAAAATATCCTTCTCATTAGCAAAAGCGATGTCCATTGCTCGCATAAAAGTGGCTCCAGCATTCTTCAATCCAAATGGCATTTTGGGGTACTGAAAAGTTCCCCAAGGTGTTGTAAAATCAGTTTTGTCTTGATCTTTTTCATGCACCAAGATCTGATTATAGCCTGAGTAACCATCGAGTAGTGACATGCGCGATGCTCCAACTACTCTTTACATAATATGATCCATCTTCGGAAGTGGATAGTTATCCTTTAAGGATAATTTATTGAGATTTCAGAAATCTATGCACAACCTTATTTCTCCTGTCTTTTTGCGTACCGGGACTAAGTTAGAAATCCAATCAGAAAATCTAATTGGAACAATGATACCAGCTTTAAACAATCTGTTTACCTCTTTTTCAATGGATGAAAGCATATTTGGATTGATCCTTCTCAGCTTCTGTCTAAATCGCTTCTGATCCAGCTTGATAGGAATAGTATGTTGAATTAAATTTTTGTCGTACACTTTCAAATCTAAATAATCCCACGCAAACACATCAGAAAATTCAAAAATTAGTTTAACATACTGGGCTTTTACCTCAGGAGACAATGCTTTTGATAACTTCACAAACTTAGTCTTGTCAATTGTTCCAAGATTGACATCCTCAACTCCTTTATCAGTAGGCACCAAGCTTGGCTTTCTTGCAACATCATCTTGATCAAAAAGCTCCTCTAAAGGTATGATACCTCTAGGAATAACATTATCTTTCAGTTGCAAAACGTCCATCTGATTTGCTTCAATCTCTTGTTCATCGGGATCATAATCACCATCTATGGAAGCATTATTGAATTTCCCTACACTTTGTAAAAAAGAATTGATTTCATTGTCATCCAAAAACACTTGCCAATACCTTAAATTATCCGTAACAACAGGCCGATGTTTGACATTAATTTCAAATTTGTTGTTGTATTTCATTGGAATCTTCAAATTTCTTGCAGTAGTGGCAAGTGAATCTACAATAAGATTATAAATTCGGGGTATTGTTGTCAAAGTATATTCAGAAAACATTCTCAGGATGTCTAGGACCGCATTTCTGTAGACTCTCAATCATAGATGCTTGGCTTGATACTCTCCTTTTACCTGTTTTATCACCAACTCTGAATCTTCGTAGACAAAAATCCTTTTTGCATTTAACTTCTTCAAAATTTTCAAACCTGCAATCAAAGCTTCATACTCTGCTTCATTGTTAGAGAAGTCAAAAGCCAACTTATAAGCACATACTCTAAAATTACTAGGAACTCTGTCAGGCTGGAAAATAGGGCTCCAAATCCATATTCATATACCAGCACTGTCCTTACCAACAGCTCCGTCAAAATCCATGCTCCAAAGGCCTTCCTCTTCTTCTAGATGTTGAAATTTTGTTTCTTCCTCTTCTTCTAGATGCTGAAATTTTGTTTCTTTCTCTACCTTACCTTGACTAATCTCTTTTCTGTTGTTCACTGACCTTTTGCTACTGACAGGTAGAAATCTCAAAAAGGCTTGCTACTTTTTCTTTTTCCTATTTAAGGACTTCCCTAAAATTCTCTAAAATTTCTGGTACCTCATCTACTTCTACCAACTGAACATCTTCATCATTCAAACCACTATCTGAATATAGTACAAATGATTCTAAATTTGTACGTACAGCATTAATTGGATGATTAACTGGCTTCTCTTTTATAGTGATCATATATTTCATTTTCTTCTCCCTGTATAGCTTTCTCAATTGACCAAACACGGGGATGGTAGCATAAGAGAAATCAAGTTGTATAGTTCCCTTAAGTTTTGCACCCCACGATCTGGACAAAAGCATACCAAACCGTGGTGGAAAGTCAACAACAACCACATCCATCAAAACATTATTGGCTATGATTTGATCTAAAGATACTACCAAGTCTTTGATAATACCAATACAATGGACCCTACCAGAGTCAAAGGAATACAGATCATTGTATTTGCGGGTAATATCAAGACCCAACTTCTCCATAATGGCTTTAGGCATCAAATTGTGAGAAGCTCCAAAATCCAACATAGCATTGTGTAAAATGTACTCATGCAATCTAAGACTCAGGTAAAAGGGAGGGACTTCACTATCTTCAGACTGACCTTCTATGGTAGGACCAAAAATGAGTTTCGGATGATCATCTTCGACATTTACCATATCTGACATAGAGTCTATTTGCAATATTCTAGATACCTGATGTTTATAAGTACTGTTCTTCACCAACTCAGCTAAGGGAATGGACACCTTCAATTTAGAAATTTCATTTTCTAAATTAAAAGATGAAACTTTTTCTACCTCTTTGACGGGAAGATCTTTCTTCTCCACTTGCTCCTTCGCTGCACTTGGCTGATTATTCTTCTCATTTGCAATGTTATTTGTCGAGGGTACTTTGCTGGAAGTCGGATCAGCAGGTTCTTTCCCTTTCCTCTGAATATTTGAAGAGTCATTCTTTGATAGCAGCTCTTTCCTTTTCTGAATGGGATTGATTGGCAGATCTCTGCTCCTTAAATAATATTGCTTCTGTTGTGTTGTCAAAGCATTCATATATCCTCATTGATAATCATCGAACTCTTCCTCTAAATCTACGTCATTGGCCAATATGAAATCTTCATCTCTTCGAGTGTCTGGAACCACTGCATATTCTTCATCTTCTGTCAGAAAAATGGGCATACCATCGACAGTGAAAAAATGATTAGCTTCAACTACCTGATCATCATCATCATCTGTTTCCATTACCTGAACATAATTTTGCTGCAAAGGAGTTATGATCTATTGTTGTTGTGTTGTTTGGTCTTGCGTTTTATGTTCCCTCTGATTGATTTGGAATTGGGGTTGTTGCTGTCCTCTGAAATTGGGATTCTTGATTGGTGTTTCAGGTCTATCTGAAATAGTCAACCGGTCAACCATATTCTCCACCGTTCGGATCAAAATATCGATCTTATTATATGAAGGAGATGCTTCCTCCTTTACAATCACTCTCTTTTCAGCCCTCGTCCGTGCTCTTTTAGCCAGCAGATTTGCTTCCATGCTTACAGCATTTTTCTGCATATCTTCAAGTGTAGTAGGATCTCGTTCTTGTAACTGATATTCCATGTCAGCATTGAAACCATCTGGAAATTTGAGGAAAGCTAACCCCATGGGGGGTTTGAGGTTGGTCGGAATAGCATTATACACTGCATTAAACCTCACACAATAATCTTGTACACTTTCACCCACATTCCTTTTGATATTTTCATACTCAGACAAAATTTGGAGTGGGTTTTTATTTACCTCCCACCGGTCTAAGAATTGTCTATGTAGCTCCACCAAAGTGTGGATAGAGGCTGCTGGTAAGGCTCTGAACCATTTTCGAACTTCACCTCTAAAGCTTTGGACAAACAATCTCACAGTCACATTTATGCCTCTACCTCATGAAGGTCAAAGCAGTCATTCATTTTATCAACATCTTGTTGCGCTCTAATGCTTTGAATGGCATCAAAAAGAGGTATTTTACTTTGGTAATCAGCAGGCATATCATTCAGATTCTGAGGTAAAAGCAGCGGTGCATACCGGGTAGCCATGACTCGAGGCATATTTAAAACAACGTTTGAACTACTAGGATTTAAGAGAGCTGTTAATGGAGAAGTAGGGGTGATAAGTTGGAGGGGAAGGGTAGGCATAAATGGAAGTTGAGAATTGATTTCAGAAATTAATGGGAATACTAATGAATTGAGGGTAGCGGATGTTGATTTTGATGATTCTAAAAGCTCAAGTATATTGGTAGCAGTGATAGATGATTGAGAAGAATTTAAGATATAATCGTCAATTGATCTGTTTTCCTTTTGAACTTCAAGATCTACAAGAAACTCTGGGTCTAAAACTATGTCATCAAGGGCAGTTTCAGATTTGATTTTGAACAGAGAAAGCTGAAAATACTCATCAAAAGGCAGGTCTTCAATGAACAACCACTCACTGAGACAGGAATTAGATCTAAAAATAGGTCTAGGGCTCATTGAACTTTCTTGTCTTCTGATTATTCACAGAATAAGGTTAGGATTTCCAAATATAGGGAGAGGATTTGGATTAGGATTAGCCCTCCTGTATTTCCTTGAAGCCAGTGTGGTCAAATTTCAAAATTTTTACTTTGCAACGTTCTATTTCAGCCTAGCAAATTCTAAAAATCATCATCCAAAGTTCAAGAATTTATATGAAAGATATTACCGGGGTGATCAGTCTTTCATTTTAGATTTTCCCCAGTATGGTCGCCACTATGTTATCACCTAGATTGACCTCAAACTGAAGGAAGGCAAGCCAGGGTAACCACAAACCACACTTAACCTTGTAGCTATCCCTACAAGGCAGGGAGAGGGCTCTATCTGTAAGAAATATCAGTCAAGGATGACTGTGAAAAATGATTTTAGGCTAGGTATAGTAGCTCGAAATGTCTTGATAGATTTTGTTGGTGTTTGGTGTTAGGTAAACTTGACTCGGGATAGAGTCAAAGTTGACTAGGGTAAATAGTAGTGGTTTTGGGGGACATGGTTTTGTGCACCCATGGTTTTGGCCCATGGTATTGCATGTAATGGAGCCTATAAAAAGGCTGGGAAGACTTCATTGTAATGTAGGCCTGGAGGTGAGCGGTGAAGGCTCACTTGGCTAGATTGGCCAGGGTTTTGGCCAATGGTTAATGAAATTTCATTGGTTGGGTTTTTCCCCGGAGTTTGGGGTTTTCCCGTATAAACATCTGTGTTTATGTTAATGTGCTTTGTTGCTGGTTCCTTTTATGTTTATTATTCCTCTCGGTAAATATCTAACAATTTTTTGGATCAAATGGAGTTGGGAAGTTTAAGTCTGGGAAATTAAATCAGAAATGCAGGGTATTCTATGGGGCAAGGTAGGCATGGACTTTAACACCTTTGGCTTAATGATGTGAAGTATTTAAGACTGGTGAGGAGCTGAGGAGGGAATATGAGATGAATCCTTCCCAAACAGTAGAAAACGTAAAATATTGAATGATTTCCCAAGGAAGAGCACGGTAACAATGGATTCTACCTATCTAACTTGAAAACATTCAATAGAAATCAATGGAATGAATGATTGCATACATAAAACATTTAAAAAATGATTACAAGAGAAGAAACTGTGCTAAAATTCCATACCATAGGGATCCCATAAAAAATAGTTGTGAATCTTATTAATTTTTTACCAAACTGGTTACAAATAATGTACAATCAAGCTCAGGGCGCCCAAGTGATTCCAACCTTTTCCAACCTCTAAAAATGACTGAAAATTTACATAAAATAGACTAGCCTCAGGGGTGAATTCGTAAAGAGAGGAATTGTTTCACCTGCCCCCAAACCAAAACCTGAAGATAGAAAAACCCAACAATACACCTCTGAAAGAGAGGAAACTGTTCATTCGTTTCGACCATCTGGAAGTATTATCTGTTACACTAACTCCAGCAAATGAAAAGAAAACAAATTTGGAACCGACCTGCCCCCTCATTTATCATTTGATGTCGTTTCGTGGCTAATGTCGTAATGATCTCTGCATTCACGGTTTGCTCACGGCCTTAACAGAATGTCTGCCCCTTTTAAGCTTTTTGTTGAAGAAAACCCTTTTAAACCAATGAAACAAATGTGCCTCATTAAACAAATAAAATCCCCTTTTCCTTTGAAAAGAGCGAAAAGAAGTGGTGAGCCCGAGAATCGCAAGTGGAAGAGTGAGCGGAAATACTTTGGGCGGAGGAAATTGCAATATGCGATGAGCGATGGAGCGATGTTGCGATGATCGCATCGGGGAAAAACGGGAAGCAGAGTTAGCGCGGTGATAGAATGATGCGATGATGTGAGGGGATCACGCGATGTGATGAAGGACTATCGCATCGGCGGAAACAGAATGATAGAGTTAAGTGCTGGCGAGATATGCGATAGCACGATGGGCGATGTTGCGATGCGATCCCATCGGCGATGATCCATCGCATCAGGATTGTAGGAGACGGTAATTCAAAAGAAAAAAGGGACTTTGAGGTAAAGGGAAAAACATAGAAAAAGGTAAGGATTTTAATGTTTAATATCCAACGAAATAATGGAAAAAAGGGCAGAGTTGTGGTTTTTGAGCCATTTATTCATTTGGGAATATTTTCCAATCCAGAAGCCGATTTCGGGAGTATGATATACCGTTGGAAAGATTTTTCTGAGCTTAGAATACTTTTGAAAACTAGATAGAGAAAAAGCCCCTTTGACCCTTGGTGACAGGCTGCGAAATACTAACATTGGCTTGATGGAAATAGCAGCTTTTGAAGTTCAACTTATTACATATGGAAACATAAAATTACATAAGAATGATAATAAAAACAAAGTATCCTATTTTCACCTCAAAACATGGTTTTGAGGTGAAAATTACATTAAGCTTAAAAGAACAACTTCTTCGACTTTTCTAGATACTATGCTTTGAGTTTATTTGGCGTCCTCGTGTCCTTGCTGATATTTATTGACACTTTCATCATTAATTTGACTGTGGTGGAACCCTAAAACATAATGAGACCAAACCCTATGACTTAATAAAATGAACTACAAATTGAAAATGAATCATGACTAAAGACCATAGAGAGGAGAACCAACAAGTATTTTTCATGAGGGAAAACTTAAGTGACCCAGACCATCAGTGGATCCATGACCTAATGGAATGAAAAAAAGTTATAGTATGAGACTCCTACTATGAAAATGCATGGTTCCACTTGGAAAAGGTTTAGCTTGAATTCAATTAATAACTATCATTAAAATAGATTAAGAAACCAACTTAAGTTTTTATATAAATATTTCTAGAATTAGCAGTATCAAGAGAGGTGCGGAAGGGGGAAAAACCATTGTAAGGTCTCATCTGGTTGTAAGCACTCTCTTTTGGATGAATGAAATATTATGTTGTTTTCCAGATTCTTTTGTTATGATCTGTGGTGAAGTGCTCCTTTTCTTGTAATCTATCATCTCTAGTTTTACATAATGTTCTCTTTCTTTACTACAGATAGAAATTTTTGTGTAGGATTTACCATGGGGTACCCTGCTCAGTCTCGAAACAATACTTTATGTTTTCCTCTGAGACCTGAATGCATAATTTTTTGGGTGTGGAGCCTGATTATCTTGTTTATTTTTTATCACAGCATTGGACCCTTGTACCTTAATGGGGTGGCAATGCCACCCATAATTGTACGTTTCTTGGGGGGCCCAAGGGGGGGGGGGGGGGGGTGGCAACAGGCTGCGCTTTATGGAGCACCCCCCTTAGCGGGGGGTTTCGGTGGCAGTGCCCCCGAAGCTAAAAATGGATGTAAAATTACCTTGTAAAAGTATAGTAATTTCTAGTCAATATGGGCCATTCATTAGGTAGATGATCTTATGGTAGAAGTTATGTTTAGCTTAGGGTTTTTTGACCTAGAAGGCAACCCCTTCCTTTTTGTTAGGGTATTATATTGCGGCTGTGTATTGTATGTGTATTCTCAGAGTGAGAAACAGATAGGGAGACTGTGAGAGAGAACATAGGATATTACAGTGGATCTGCTGTAGGTTGTGTCTCTTAATTTTGTTGGATAATAGAAAGGAAGGATTGGCTGTTCGGGGTGGACGTAGCCCAAAATGGGTGAACCACATATATCTGTGTCTCTCTGGTTTTATTTGTTTCTTGTGTTTGTGTTTCCGCATATATTTTATTTGTTCCATTGCTCTGTAATATATAATTTTCTAATAGAATTCAGAGACGGTATTATCTACATTCACATTGAACCTTAATCTCCTCCTCCTTTCCATTTCACAAGCTATAAAAACCCATTGACATGGCTAGCTTTCCTGGTTGCACTTGATATCAGTTATTCATCCATTTGAATCTGTTTACACCTGTTTGACTCCACAGCCCAATGGCCCTCTTCTGCCACCTCAACCACAAATTCTCAAACAAACCCCTATGCACTAATAGCTAGCCTAAAATTCCCCTATAAACAAAGCTACATCTAACAGAGAGAGCCCTCTTTGAGTCTAGGAAGGCTAGGTCTTGGATTCCAAAGCAGTTTGATGTTTCCTTAGTAGTTTTGTCTCAGCCTCGAAATTATGGAGTGACAATAGGTGGAAACATATTGAGGAATACATATGTTAGATTATGAATTATTAATAAACACCTTGCATGAATATTGTATAAACTGGAATCTGTATCGTTACCTATAAAGTATTTTTACATCGGATAGTACTACTACTGCATATCTTCATACTATAAGATATAATATTGTAACTGCATATCTTCACATCTAATGATAAATTTGAACATATAATAAATGTTATCTTATTCCTACCCTTCAAATTTATAATGAATGCCTCCATTTTTGCGAAAAATAAAGTGAACTGGTACACTCAAAATCTCAAAAACTCTAAGGAATTTCCAGGACAACTGAAAACACATCACCATCATTGAGGTTTCTCCAACGAAGAATTTTTAATGAATAAGACACCACCCAAATTACTTCGAAGTTCACAGGAGGAAGACTATTTAAAGGGCTCCCTTTGCCATGAGCTGATTCACACCATCAATATATGTGGAGTTGAGCTCCAATTTTAGCAGCTTTAGGAGTACCAGCTTCAAAATGTCATGCAAGATATCCTTTCCAGGTTCATAGAAATGACTATCTTCTAGTAGTCAGTCGCCACTCAGATTCCTCAATATTTCTTTCACTATCTTACATCCTGCACGTAATAATGTGTTTTTTTTTTTTAACAAAGTTGGTTATTGTTTATATTCCAAAAAAAGTAGGGAGTGAAATCTCCATTACATCCGAGTTATAAATTAGAATTTCAAGGAGGGGTGATGTGGCAAAAATTGAACCTTCTGCATGCTGAATATTTATACTATGTTGCATATTTGATTATTTGTAAATTCTAACAAACTAAAATAACATAACAGTAAATTTAAAAGACATGATATTTGAAATGGCAGTTGGGTAATTGAAGACTGGTTCCTACTGCCTTGATGAGAATTTGAGTTGTCCATGGTGTCGAGATTTTTGTATGGGTTGAGATTGGCTACATTGTTGGAGCTTGAGCTCTGGATAGTTTGTTTATCTACCATGTAGCGTAGAATTTCTAGGAATTTTTCTATATGTGCGCAACGATTGTTTGCACCCCTCAGTTTCTCTGTGAGTGATTGAGCTTGGTGTTGGATGAAGTTGGTGTTTTCCTGATGCTTATCCTGCATAATCTTCAGATGGGCTTTAATCAGGTCCATTTCTTCTTGCATGTCAGAGCAATGGAATAAATTCTCATTCCTCATTTTGACTACAAAGAGGGAGGACAAGAACACGACTGTGATAGGGAGGGGTCAAGGAAACAATGGCACTGATAGATAGCTAAGAATAGAGGGCCAGGGACTAAGGGAAAGAGAACTCTGGGGAGATAGTTGAGTGGAAGAATGAGCGCATAGAAGCAATGAAACGTGCTTTGTGTGAGGAGGGGAAGTGGGATAAATAGGGAGGGAGGAAGCGAGGGGCATGCTGAGTATGAGGGAAGAGCGGGAAGCATGGGGGGACATGGTCATGGGATAAGTGTAGGGGAGGGGATGGGCATGACAGGCCTACAAGAATAAAATATGGGGGACACAGAAGATCACGATGGCAAAGAGAATGCAGAGGGGCGTATTCATGGAATAGGGAAGTAGGTGGTGCGACCTTGGGAAGAGAGTTTACCAGGGGGTTTGAGGCAGGCCTTATTGGCTAGAGAATCAAAAATATTGTTGTTGGATCTGAGGATGTGATAGTATGAGAGATCTCCTATATCATTACTCAAGTTGTGGCACCTGATGATTAATCTGTTGAGGTCAATGTTGGGAGACAGATCAGAGTTCAACATCATGTTGATTACAATTGACGAGTCCCCAAAAACCATAGCCTTTTTAATATTGAGTCTCTTAATTATTTGAAGGCATTTCATTAAGGAATATGCTTCCACTCTATTGTTATAAATCTGAACCAATCCCCGTTGGAAGGAGCCAACATTGTTTCCCTACTCATCCAAGATGATACCTCCAACTCCTACTATTCAAGGATTTGATTTTGAGGCTCCATCGAAGAAAATTTTGGGTCTGCTTAACCCATCAAGCCATTCTATAAACTCCTTTCCTTTGAGCCATACTTTCCACTGATCTTTGTGGAATGTTTGGATTGCGGGAGGCTTGTTGCACCCTAGGATGATGTCAAACACTCTTCTAAATAGTTTTCTTTCCTCAACCTGCAAGTCGTTGATGTTGAATTGACTATTTTTTTTTAGTTAGGATGGTCTCTACAGTCAGGCTCCAAGTCTTGCTCTGCACTTTCCTAATGCATGGTTTTTGCTAGAGGAAGATGACTTTGTTTTGCATGAGCCATATGTTCTAGAGGAGAACATAAGGTAGAGTGTCCTAGATTCTTTTGACAACACTCTTCCTTTTTTTTTCACAAGGGTAAATATTTTTCCAACTAGCTATCAAATCAGAGATTGTGGTATTAGCAACAGTATCGATCTGGAGGGGATCAGAGAGGGATTCCCAAAAAAAATTTGCAAAGGAGAATTCAATGAAGAGATGTTGAATTGACTCCTCAGCTGTGGAGCATAGAGGACATCTAGAGGCTCCCTAAATGCCTCTTTTTTTTTTTTAGATTGTTAGCAGTCAAGATCTTTCCCTTTACCAGGGTCCAAATAAAGATTTTGATTTTAGGGAGAGCTTCAAATTTCCAAACTTTCTTCGAGATCACCCACAAAGGAGAATGGAAGTTCTCATTGTGAAGAACCTCGTATCCTGCTTTTATGGAGTAATCTGACCCAGAGGGGTCCCATCTATAGTTATCTTCTTCATCTTTTTTAAGGGGAGCAACGCCATGAAGCATTCCTTCCATTTTAGCTTTGTCGTTGAGAAGGTGGGGGGGAAGATTTGGAAACATCCAAACTTGCCATTGGCTATTATTCTCTTCCCAAATGGAGATTTGATTCAAGCTGTTGATCCCAAGCTCTTTAAGATGCATTTGAATGCGCATAAGGCTCAGATCGTTTGAGAGAGGAGGCTTGCCCATGATTTTGTCATTCCATATGTCGATGTTGCAGCCTCCATGGGGAAATTTGGAGGTGTTGTTGCAAAGGAAGGGGATGGATTTCTTGTATAGAGTCCATATATGAGAGCATGGCTTGTTGGGGATGGGATGATCTAATAGATTTTGCCTTCAAGTGGAAAGGTATTTCCTTTCTAAAACTTGCTTCCACCACATTTACTACCCAGTGATTAAATTCCAATATTTTTTTTCCTCCGAAGGCAACATTCAATAGTTTAGGGATGCAAATAGAAAGACCTCCATTTTCATACGTATTTTTTTCCTGCCTCCATTTTATCAGATTGAACTTATTTTTTTCGCTTTTACCATCTTGCCATGAGAACTACCTTAAGATTATTTCCATTCTATTTTGAATAATAATAGGGGCTTGGAGCAGGGAGAAGTGGTAAAGGGGTAGAATAGAGAGTACAACCTTTAAGAGAACTACTCTCCTAGCCAGGTGGAGGAAAGAGGCTCCCCATTGTTGGACTTTCTTCTTCATATTATCTAAGGTGATGCTCCAAACCTCTGCCTTTAAAGGGCCATTTCTTATAGGCATCCCTAGATAATTAAAATGGTTCCAGCTCCATTTTTAAGGAACTTCAAAGATTTTGGCAATGCTATGAATGGTATTCATAGTTTCATTCCATCCGTATATGCAACTTTTGAGATAATTTATCTGACCTCCTGAATAGTGCATGAATTTTTCAAGCAGTGTTTTGAATCTCCTGGCTATTATGCAAGTAGCTCCTCCCATCAGTAGGGTGTCATAGGCAAACTGTGAGCGGTTCATGTTTTTGACCCCATTACTAAATTTGATACCTGTAATTAAGCTTGCTACGCGGTTGTAGTCTAATTCCTGACTGAATGTTTCTGCCATTAGGATGAAAAGGAAGGGGGGCTAAGTGGCACCCTTGTCTTAAGCCTCTTGTGGATTGGAAACAATGTCCAGGTCTCTCGTTGACTAGAGGGGAGATCCAAGGAGTGGAAATGTAGACCTAGATGAGAAAGATGAGGTCTTCACAAAAGCCCATTTTCCTTAGGACATGGTAAAGGAAGGAGTGCCTAACTCTATCAAAGGCATTAGAAAGGTCTAATTTCAAAACAAATCCCTTCTCCAATCTATTAATGCTGGAGTGTATCACTTCTTGGTCTAACAAGATGGAGTTAGTGATTTTCCTATTTTGCTATGAACCCACCTTGATTTTCAGAGATAAGATTGGGAAGGTAAATTTTGATGCGGGAAGCGAGGACTTTGGTGATAATTTTATAGGAGGAGTTGCAAAAGGATATTGGCCTAAATCTGGAAAAGGTGGTATAGAGAATTGGAAAACGTATGAATTTTCCATGTATTTATTTATATTTTTCCTTTAATCATAACTCCTTTATATTATAGAAGAGTAATATATTGAAGAATTGTAATAGAATTAAGGAGATTAGTGATTGTTGCAAATTGATTAAAGATTGTCTTTTCTTATATGCAGAAAATAGATGAAGTGGGAAGCCACCATTTGGGAGAAAAAGAAAAAGCAGAAATAACTGTTGTCCCTTCAATAAAAGGCCATATCCAAACAAGAAGGTTGAGATCAGAGCGCATAGTCAAATAAAAGAAATAAACAGTGCGAGATCAGCGCAAGAAGACAAAATGATAACTGAAGATAGGAGATAGAGAAAATTCTTGTTTCGTCTGCTAGCTGTTATAAAAGGATAATGCTTGTAGAAATCAAGGATGTATTATGATTATTTAGATTTCCTGTTGTATTTTTCACGATCGCTCATTGACTCTTGTTGGTTAGAAAAAAGTGTGATTGCTTGTAAACTCGGTTACATATGATTAATATATAATCTGGTTGCCATTCCATTATTTGATACTGGAGTAGTTTGGCAGTGCTTCACTAGTGGCTAAGGGCCCGACCCTGGTGGATCCACTTGCTATCTGTATCATTACTTTCCAATTCCAGTCGTGTGATGGTTTTCTTTAGTTCTTATTTCCTTTAGTCGCATTGCTTCATAGTTTTCATGTTTTATAGCTTACTATTTCAATGTTTTATGAAATCGGTTTGTTGCATCAGTTATGAGTGAATTGCATTGCTAGTCCTTTCCAGCATAACAAGATTATTTATTCCTCTGTAACTTGTATTGTTATGCTTCTTAGATATAAAGTTTCATTGTTCAGAATTTGTTGTTCATTTCTGATAACTAGCTTTACTGTTTATTCTTTTCCTGTAAGTATTTGGTTTTCTTTAGAATGTTATTGTAGAGAGCATGTTTATTCTATTTCCATTAGCAGCATTATTGATTTAACTCAGTTACCATTTCCAATTAGTTGCTTTATTGTGGAGTGTAAGATCATCAATTGTAAAGGACATTAGCTATTACTGTCTAAGTTCTCAGATTGAGGTTCTTTTTTATGCTTGATTTCATTTAAATCAGTTAACAGAGGAAAGAGTTATTACAACTGCATCCTTGATTGATGATTTCCGAGTGAGTGATTGGATTTTAGAGAATTAATTTTCATGCCATTGCAATTAGATTTCATTTTCTAGCATCTATTTACTCTTGTATTTGAAACATTGTACTGCAAATTGGAGAGAAATACTCTTAGATTAAATTGCCGCCTCAGACTAAGTACACTCTTGAGATAAAAAGTAGGATAAATAGGAGTTGTTAGCAACTTATAATATAGGGGTCATAATTTTGACTTGACTATTGGTAATTTTGTAAAGTTGTACATACTTTTCCTTCTGCAAGTTGTATTCACATATTTTGGAAAAAAATTTAAAAAAAGAAAAAAAAATTCAAAAAGAGGGTAAAAAGGTCCTAAAAGAATAATCAAGGGACTTAGAAAAAATAAGATACCCCCAAAGAAAAAATGAATAAAACATGAAAGTGAGCAAGCATAAATGCCACTACTTTTTACTTTTTGACTATGGTAGAGTGTCAATAAATGCCATTAGTCCATGATGAGTTAAATAGTTCAATCTTAACTTATCATTGTTTCAATTTCCTTTGTTTTAGATAGAGAATAATGATTTGTTAGACAGTTTAATCCTAACAATTCAGTAGTTAGGTAGAGAAATAAAGTGAATCCAACAGTTTAATCTGGATTCATGGATAAAATAAGTGTAGAGTTAGATAGTTTAATTGCTTTTAGAAAAAATAAATGTTGTGAAGGTTGCTAGCTTAAATGCACCTTACTACAAAAGAGGAAAAAATGTTAGCATGGTAAGATGGGTAGGTAGAAGAAGGTGAAAAGTCTCAATGTAAATATCATTCATCATGGGCTTAAAAATAACTAACTTTCCCTTCCCATAGTCATGAAACATTCTAAACTATCAGTCAGAAAGGCTCAAGGCATTTCCTTGACTTTTGTTGGGACCGGACCCAAGGCTCTATGATTGATCAGTTAAAAAATGTGAAATGTCTATATTAATCCCTTAATCACATCATTTCCCATTCATGCACTTCATCCCCTTGAAAAATCCTAAGTAAAATATCACTTTTACTTAAAGACACTTGTAATTCCTATTTAGCTAACTTTCTACATCATTTAAACACAATAAACCCTCAAAATAACATTATATCATGAGCTAAGTAATAAGATTAATGAAAATTATCTTGTATTTCACTTTACTTGTTATGAATATGTGTTTTGAGTATTCCATGTCCTATTTTCGTACTAACTTTAACTTGTATATTAACTCCCTATACAATTAACATTTTCCTATTATATAACTCCTTTATTATAAATAAATCCCAAAAACCCACTTATTAAAACTTAAGCCAAAGTATTTATTCCCACATGTTTAAATACAACCCCCCTTATAACCCCTTTGGCTAAGTTTATCCTTATACATAATCCCGCCCCCTATGGTAATTAAGTCTTCCCGATTTGATTAACCATATAATAAAATGTATGAAATAAAACCTTAAAACATGTGTTCTATGTGTTTTAAACCAAAAATTACCCAAAGTTTTATTAAAACTAAACTTCAATAAAAATGAACCTTTTTCCTTGTATATTCTCCGCCCCGACTCCCTTAACCAAGTTTAGAACTTTAACCTTACCATTTCCCCTGCAATATATTATTCACTATCCCGATCCCTAACCTTGGTTGAAGTCTTGGTAAACCTTCCATCACTTGATTTTCCATTAGTCATTTCTGTGTATATGACTGAAACAAACCTTCTCCCCTCAGATTCACTTTTGATCGTCCGATCCCTAGAAATCCGTTTGATCCTACGATGAAAGATTTGAGCAAAATTTCAATGCATTTATCCCTCCCCATCCCATAGAATCTCGACCATCCGATCTCCTCTTTTATTCCTAAGATTTATGGCCCACGATTAACATGATAAGTCAACATTCCCCACACCATCCTTTTTAATCAAGACCATTCACTCCCTAAGGCCATATCTGACGACAATCATCCAGTTTCGTGCTCCAAAGTTAAACGATCAAAGTTTCAGCAAAATCATGCGAAATGGGTGGTTTTTCCAAACCACCCCGTGCTGACATGTCGCGATCTCATTGCATCGTGTTCGAAAATCTCAATTCCGCTTACCACCATTCACCCATGCGAATACCACTGGCGGTATTCCTAAACCATACCCTCTTAACCGTAATTTAATGATATTTAACTATGGTTTTCACCATCGGTTAATAGATTAAAATTATAAATTTTTCATTCGAATTTTCACCTTTTACATTGTAAACCTATGAAACCATTACTGAACCTTTTTTCTTCTAAATCGTGCCATTTAAACCCTGAGAGCCTGTGCAGAGATTTTTTAGCCTACCAATGCCAATTTTTCACGCCCATTGCCCTAAATTTCAACCGCGAAGTGCTACATTGCCCTCTGAGAACCAATTTCACAGAATTGAAGACTGAGCACCTCTGTGAAATGTCTTCAACCTAATTTCACTGGTATTTCAGGTACTTTTCTTCAAACTTACCTTCTAAAAATTCAAAATTCCTGTTATTTCCAGTAAAAGGCCCGAAATTGCACATATCAGACTGCACAAAAATATCCATTTTACAGGGGAAACTCTGTCAAAATTTCCCCAGAATCCCTAATTTCCATTTCTAGTAGTTTTTTCCCAAACCTTGGTCTGTTTCACTGCTGAAATCGATCTTAAAATATGTTCTGAGCATTAAAATCCTTGCTTTATCCAAAACCCTGCTCAGAAACCATTTTCACCAGTAAAATTCACCAAAAATCCCTTGTTTCTAATAAAAGAACTTAGAAAACCGTCTAAGCTTGCTTTGTTCAATTTAAAAATGACAAAGAAACAAGTGACCCCTAAAAATGGAAGCCCTAAGCCTCAAAAGAAATCCTCTGCAAAATTCCCTCAGCCTGAGTCTTCCAAGATTGACAAACCAACTCCCGCACTCATCGCTGATTCCACAGAGGTGGTCAGGCTAGTTCAGCCTCCAGTCACTTCCCCAGAGAATATTCCTGTAGTTGACTTTGATTATAGAATCCTGGACCCTACTATAGAATTTAACCTGCTTTATGTTTACAATTGGTGCTTTGGCAAGTTTGTAGAAAAAGGTGACAAAGATATTCCATTCTGGGAGTCAAATTTGCCAAATTATATTGTTCCTCAAACTCATCCATCCCCTGATTTTGTCAGATTATGTCAATCCTTTTATCTCCCAAATCAAAGATGCATTGTAAATAAAGATAGAGAGGTCCTGTTTTACATCAATGAAGAGTCAATAAATTCCATGCTGCAACTGAATCCTGACTCCACTACTGCTTCATTGTCCATAGAAGAGTTGACTCAAAATTATCTAGAGCTTGAATTTGCTTCTAAATTCAAAGTCTTTCAAACTTTTTGTCCTAAGCACATTGATATCCCCAAGCTTAATCCTCCTTTTGATACCTTTTACTTCCCAGATGAAACCAGGCAAATAGTCTCAATGCTATCATTCATATTAGGATACACCAGTGATGAATTCACAGATGTGGCTATATTAGGTTTTTTTTCAACCCTGAGTCCTGGTCAATCTCCTTCCATAGTGTACAATTTTGCTAAATTCATTGCAAAAAATATGCATTATTAGTTGTCAAGATTATCAGAAGAAGGAGTCTTCAGATACACATCATATCTGCTCCACCTCTTTTTGTATTACCAAGCAGATAAGTTCCCCATTGAATTTCAGAAAGTGGATCCAGAGGGAAAAGTTCATTCAGTAGTGTTTTGGTCATCAATTCTAAGAAAATGGAATAAAGAATATAGCTTTGAAGATTTCAATGAACTATTTTTAGTGCCTGCTATGAACCTGTTGAACAAAGAGCAGACCCTTAGGATCAATGAAGAGACAAAGAGAATTCTATAGCTGTCTGAAAGCTGTAGAACAGGGGACTAGTATTTATATAAAAGTTACATAGAAAGCAGATTATATGGTGCGCTCCTGGCCCCATATAAACTACCCAGATTTGTTACAACAAGGATATTTGCATTGCAATATTTGAGGCAACTATTGAATGCAGATGAAATTAATTTCATAGCTTCTAGGAAAAAGACCCAGTTTAAACTAAAGAATCAAATTGGGCCATTTATTGTAAATAATAGAGAAGCAGCCAATGAAATCAATGTGAAGTTGAAAGAGTACAAATTTCCATATAGTTTCATGTGGAATTATGATCCACAAGGTGTTTTAAGCACACTAAGAGTGAAATGCAAGTTACTTGTCTTCTTGCATGACTCCAAGCCCCATATTGAAAAGTATGCTAGCAAACTTGAATGGGAGCCCAACACTCTATTTGATGATGATTCACTGGAAATGCAGAGAAAAAATGGAAAGGGTAAATAGGTTGAACAAACACAGGTCACTACAGTGAGCAAAGAAACTGAAAATGCACTTAAAAGAAGCAGAGAAGAAGATAGTTTCATAGTTGAAACTATTCAGGACAAAAAATTTAGAATCCCTTTCAGCAAGAAAAGTAAATTGACAGATGAAGAAAGGAATAAAGTTGTTAATATTGAAGATAATGAAATTGATGATGAGGCTACAATAATAGTGACTAAAACACTTAAAGAGCTTCAAAATGTCACAATTGGAACACAACAAAAGGATACAGTCATGGTAGATAATCAAAAAAATGTTGATATTCCTTCTTTTTCTAGGGAACCTGACAACACAGAGTCAGAAATTCAAATCAGGTTCAGACAAATCAAAGAGAAGAATGAAGAAATCAAGAATCAAGTATATTCTAGATTCCTCAAGGAAAAGCCTGGAAACAAGGACAGACTTCTTTCAGCCTTTGATTATTCTTCTAATAAATTAGTAATTTCATTCTTGAAGCCTTCAGTGACTGATCCAAAATCAGTAGCAGATTATTCCAAAACAGATTTTGAAGTTGATGCAGATGTTATTCATGAATTGGATCAGATATAATTTCATAGGAGAAATACTAAAATGCTATATTCAAAAATTGTCAGTAAGACTATGAAATCTATTAGGCTTGAGAAAACAGTGCTCAACCTCTAGAATCAAATGAAATTGGACAAGGCCTCACTGTATGCCAACAATTTGAGGATCAAAGAACTAGAAGATCTGGTGATTGAAGCAGGAGCTAATCCTGCTAACATGGAGATTGCAAATAATTTGATTAAACAAAGAAATGAGGATATAGCTGCCCTCAGAAAGCAGCTAAAGTTGCCCCAAAATGAAAATCCTCGAGAAAAGGAAATTCTTCAGCAGAGAACTGAAATTGATGAACTCAAACAACTTTTTCATGAGATGACTGCCCAAATAAAAGAGATGGAAAGTCAATTGGAAGCTTCCATAAGAGAAAATGAAGACCTAAAGGAAACTCAACAGGTTCAAATTCCTACAGTAATACCTACTGTAAGTACTGCTATTCCATCCACATTAGTAGAACACTTGGCTCCACAGGGAGTAATGGCCACTGCAGTGCCAATAACTTCTCATGAAATATCTGCTTCTTCTTCCTCAACTTCACAGATCAATGCAATACAGGACAAAGCTGCCGTAATTAAAGCTATGGAAGACATGTCAATTAAAGAGAAAGAGATACTTAATTTGAAAGGCACTATTAAAAATCTAGAATCTTCCAAAAGAGATGCCTTTACATCTAAAGGGCATGAATAGAGGGTAGATAGACAGCAAGAACATGTTAGAATTCTTCAAGCACAGGTAAATCTTACTGATCTGGTGGCATATATTAAAAATCATTTATGGAAAAATATCATTGAAGGCATTCACTCTCAATGGCCTTCAATTCAAATAATTTATGAGAAAAAAGAGTTGCTATAGGCAGCTAATGCAGAAATTGACAAAACTAAGAGAGAGATTGAAAATAAGCCAACTCAAGCACTTCAACTCATAGCCTTTTTGAACAGCTAAAACAGGAAAGAGTTGGAGGAGTTAAAAATCATTTATAGGACAGAGACCATCCTACAAATCAAGAAAGTCCTAAATAAAAGGAACATGATGAATAACTTGGAAGACAGGTGTAAAGACATGAATTTGGCCATCTCAAGATTGTGGGCCAAATACAAAATATTATCATAAGCGGGTTTGCCAGATATTCATGCATTGAATGACAAGTTGATGTCTCAGAAAGATTATGATTTAAAAATAAAAACTCATGCAAAAGAGTAAGCCAAACAACCTCTGCCACAAGGATCACCAAGTGGAAAAGTACTTCTTCAGTATTTTGAAAATCTATTCTTTTTGGACAACGAAATTAAGCATATGTTCACTGTAAAGCCTAATTTTGCCAAATATACTGAAGCTGATGAAAGTTATAGGAAGCTGAAGAATATGAAGATTCCTACTGCAGAACAGTGGCAAGAATTCATAGATCTGCTATGAATTTGATAAAAATTATTTGGAAGCTCATATTTTACTTTTATCTTGTGGTGAAGAAATCAATGTCAAAGTGTATCACGGTTAAAGTGTATCAGTTAAATCAAATTTTTACTACTGGTCATTTTTTATTATAGCAATGAAATAGTCAAAAGCAGAAACCAAAGAGTATCAGATCAAAAGATGAAAAATAAAGAGTACTCCACAAGCTATCATCCATGAGAAATTATATCTATTGCCAACAAAGCTCATAACACATCAACAATCAGCTCAAATTAAAATAATCAGTTTTATTTTTGCATGTAAAAGGGAACAACTAGCAAACAGTTTTGCAGCTATCCCTCTTATCATGTTTTCTTTCCTATTTTTTATTAAAACATTATCTCAAAATTCTGAGATATTTTGTAAACAATTTTATGCATAAATACTTCACAATTCGAAGTATTAAAGATGAATAAAATTTCTCAAGACAACTATAGTCTTTTTGCTGGACATATTGAAGTTGGTGAGTCAATTAGCAAAGCAGCAGACTGGAAACAAGATTAGAGACATCATAGCTAAGGATTCTCGTGGTGACGAGATAAGTCTCGTTCTTTCCTTGTTTTCAGTGTATTTCTTTAAAATTTACATTCATTCATATTATGTGTTTCTATTCTGTAATGATCAATTAAGGAGAAATTAAACAGGATTAGTGATAATAAGCGCCCTGTTTCGACACTTGTTGGCATTTTAATGTTTTCTACTTGATAACCGGACCATAGAATTCTTAATTTCTCTAGATCCCAGTTAGATCCCCATCTTCAACATTCTTATTTGTATCTTAAGGATTCTTAAGTGCCCTTTTTCTCAGATTCCACCCACTCCATCAAATCAAGCCTATACAAAGCCTTAGAAGGTCATCTATCTTGCCCTTTGCACATTTGCATCTCTTAGCCTTATTTCTTAGTTCTACCTGCCTAAAGAATTGACTCCATTGCCCATTATTCTGGTAGATCCTTCTGGTTTAACTTGAAATCTCTTTATTCCGACCAAATTTTTTTTAAAAATAAAACCCAACAGCACAATCATAGCTAGCCTAATATCTTTTACCTAAAAAAAGCTAAATCATAAGGAGATATCCCTCTCCAGAGCTCAGGAAGGCTAGATCCTGAATTCCCAAAGCGGTTCTTGGCTACCCCTGGTGTTCTTAACTATAAAAATCCTCATCCCACAACCTGAGAATTACTAGGGTGATAACAGGAGTTAAAAAGACACCTTTTATACCTCAACATTTTGGCGCCGTTGCCAGGGAGAGTGTAGCTATTTAGAAAGGGTGATGTATATTTGATTTTCTTTGCTAAGGAAGAACTGGGAATTAAAAACGGAAGGTAAGAACCTGCGTAATGAACGAGGAACATGCTCATTCATTTTCCCGATTCATAGCAGAACTGCGTAGAATTTAAGGTAGGAATGAATTCTTGCATTTTTTGAATGACTAGAAAATATAAACAAAACAAAATTCCTCCCATACCTGAAAAACCTGAGGGACCAGTGACCCTTGGGTGAACAACCTTTATCGACAATACCATTAAGAAAGCTGAATCTCAGCCATCAGTAGGCCCTAGAAAAATTTCTTCTAGACAACCTACTAGCTCCCTTCGGGCCACAGAATCACCATCTATAGCTTTTGCTGATGTGCATAGCCAAATAGAAGAGACTGAGCAAGATTCTCAAGAAATTGAGAATTCTTGCCCAATTTCTTTACAAGAAGGTAACTCTAGTAATCTCTGTGAAGGATGAGGAGAAACAGGGGAAATAGAAGAACCAATATCCCCTCTTGAAGTAATCCAAACACTAAGCAGCACAGGTAAGGGAAGTGTTGTCAAAATCATCCAAAACAAAGCAGAAGAACCTAAAGAACCAAAATACCCTCAGATAATAGTTTAGCAAGGGGCACTCATTATCCTAGACCAAGGAAGTATTGTTAAGGTCACCCCTACTCCTTCTATTCAGCCTAGGAATAATTCCCTAGAAATCCCAGATGGATATTGGCACATATTTGATCAAATGGCCCAGAACTAGCAAACATCCCAAACTTCCACACTGCAATATCCCATTGTGTACACTGCAATTAATGCACCTATGAAGGCCATTCCTCTCCAACATATTCCTACATTCCATGGCTTAACATCGGAAGATCTATATGCATTTCTTTTTGAATTCGATGTGTTATGCAGGGGGTATGACTATACCACCGATCCCCAAAAGCTAAAATTATCCCCCTCCACATTAAAAGGAGCAGCTCTACAATGGTTTATGGGGTTAGGTGGAGGTGTTATAAATGACTGGGATCAGATGAAAGCTTCTTTTCTAAAGAAATATCAGTATTATTGTAGGTCCAGGGAATTAAAGGATGAAATATTTCAGACGACAGCAAAACCTAATGAAACGTTGGAGGAATATGTAGAACGCTTTCAATACAACCTCCAGAGATCACCTTATGCATCTTTACCCTTACTTGATAGTGTGTTAAAAACTACATTAATTAAAAAGATGAAGGAACAATGGGTTGAAACATTAAACATCATGGGAAAAGGTGACATATATCAGGAAAATTTTGTTGACATTATTAATTTATGTATCAGGAGTTTGAGAGGCAGCACAAGACTAAAGCCAGCAGAAGGTGTCATGATCACAAGGGATAGCAAGACCTCCGGTGGAGGTATAACCCGCACATAAATTAGCAATCTACTAGAAGATTTAAAAATTGATATTCTAGGGACTCTAACAACGCAGCTTGATATCATGCAAGATAAACAAAAGCAAGCAGAATCAGAACAAAATTTGGCAATATTCTGCCCTAATGCAGAAAGAAACACAACCATAAAGAGTGCCCACTGGATACAGTCCAATTCTATCCCATCACACGAAAGATCACTCCACAGAAAGTTGCCCCTCACTCCTGGGATTGAAAGAAGTCTATAAAGAAGCAGAAGACGAAATAGAAACGGTATGCCTACTCAATCAGCGCTGTCAATGGCAGCCACAAAAAATAGGTATGCCCATTGATCCATCCTCTTCTTTTCAGTCTCCTTAGTATAATGCTCAGCAATATAATGGAATGTGGAAAAATCAGCCACCCTTCGCCAGTTGGTCACAACAGCCATTTCCTACACCGCCATGGCCAAATCAAACAATTCAAACCAATTGGCCGAACTTTCGTTATTGTCCATCATTTTGGAAAAATAATACATATCCAACACAATGGCTCCCCTCCACCTCGCAGAGTCAGACCTGGCAGTCGAACTGGAAAAGATCTATGAATCAACCAGCTAGAACGATTCCTCTCCCTCCACCTACACTGCCAGCACCATATACATTGCAACAAAATCCCCAGACCAACTTAAGATCGCAACTCCTAGCCCAACCCAACCCGAACCCTAATAATAGGCTGGTTCAATCTGTTCAAATAATCAAAGAACCAAAACTAGAGACCGAGTTAAGGGAGTACAACGACCTTCAACTAAGGTCTGGGTGCATAATAGAATCAGAGGGAGAAAAAAATGTTCAAGTTGAAAATCCATTACCTTCAGAGTAAACATTAAAAAAGGAGAATGTGGTTAGACAACAAACTCATGACCAAGCAACCACCTCTTCTCCACCATTCCCAAAATGACTAATCATAACTCGTCCAATAGAACATCTTAATTTTGATCTTCTGGGAGAACTAAAAAAATTGTGTATAAAAATCCCACTCCTCCAAGCTATCCAATATATTCCCATTTATGCAAAGACCATAAAATAACTATGTATAAGAAAGCCAAAGAGGAGAACAACAACTAACCCAACCGTCCAAGTAGTCGACACTCTATCTGACTTACTATTAGGAAGAGAAGCACCTATAAAGTATGAGGACCCACGAAATCCTATAGTTACGGTGCAAATAAATGGACAATCATTTCCAAATGCCTTAGTTGATTTGGGAGCTACAATCAATATCCTAAAAACCACCAATTTTCAAAAACTTGGCATTACATCATTAAATCCAACAACAACCTTATTGGAATTGGTTGACCGATCGATAGTTAAGCCAGAAGGCACACTACATGATGTAATGGTATCTGTAGACTCCTAGGAATACCCTGTTGACTTCCTGATTATTAACCCCAAAAACCGGATAGATGGACACCCTTTAATCTTAGGTAGACCTTGGCTCGCAACTACTGATGCTTACATTGGTTGCCGACAAGGCAGCATGACTATAACTAGAGGGAGTTATGTCAAGAATTTAGCCTTATATCCTCCAACCCAGCCAAGCCTAACGATAATAAAAACAAAGAAACAACCTGTATCATACCTCATAGAAAACATTATATCACCATTAACCATAGAAGATGCCCTTGACTTTAAAGACCAAACAGAGGATGATATCATTAACAACTTCATTAACCAACCAGAAACCAGATCCCATTTGCAATGTCACATGATGAAGGCAGCATTTGATAATGAGGAAGAAGAAGATCCCCTGAAAGACATTCAAGATCAATCAATACCTACCACTTCTGTTTACAATAGAAAAACTATAGAAATTGAGCCCGGAAAAACTTTGAACATTAACAAAAATTTGACTGCTGAACAAGAAGAGAAGATGGTCCAACTACTGAAAAATATAAGGGAGCTTTTTCATGGGATTACCTAGACATGAAAGGAATTGATCTCCAGTTATGTACACACCACATTTATACATAAAAATATGCTAGACCCATTCACTAACCCTAACAAATATTAAACCCTCATCTTAAGGATATTGTGAAAGCTGAATTACAAAAACTTTTGGATGTAAACTTTATTTATCCAATATCTGATAGCAAGTGGATCTCTCCACTAGTAGTGGTGCCAAAGAAGAATGGAAAGTGGAGGATATGTGTAGACTACAGAGAACTAAACAAAGCAACCTAGAAATACCACTTTCCCCTTCCTTTCATTGATCAAGTATTAGACACATTAGCAGGAAAGAAATTTTTTTCTTTCTTAGATGGCTTCAATGGATACAATCAGATTCAGATTGCCCCTGAAGACCAAGATAAGACTACTTTTACCTATCCTTGGGGAACATTTTATTACAGAGTTTTACCCTTTGGTCTATGCAATGCCCCTACCACATTTTAGAGGGCCATTCTTAGCATCTTTTCAGATTTGATAAATGAAGAGCTCGAAGTATATATGGATGATTTCACACCTTATGGAGATGATTTTGAGCCAGCATTAGAAACATTGGAAAAAGTGCTGCAAAGGTGTATTGCCACCATGATTTTCTTAAGCCATGAAAAGTGTTACATGATGATGATTGACGGACTCATCTTAGGTCATTATATCTCAGCAGCTAGAATACAGGTAGATCCAACTAAAATTTAGATAATTTTGTTAATACCTACTCCTACCACACAAACATAGGTACGTAGCTTTATAGGATTTTATGGTTATTATAGAAGATTCATAGAGAATTATTCTCAAATAGTTGTACCTCTATACTCACTAAGAGGGAATGTTGATTTTATTTGGAGAGATAAATGTGACCATGCTTTTGAGGATCTAAAAAAAGCTTGTATCAACAGCCCCAGTGCTAAGGGGCCCAAATTGGGATTTTCCATTCCAAATTTCGTCTGATGCCTCGGAAACAGCTATCAGAGCAGTCCTTGGGCAAGAAGAAGATAAAAAACCATATGCAATTTATTATATTAGCAAGACTCTATCTCCCGTTGAATTAAACTATATTGTGACTGTGAAAGAATTTTTAGCTGTAATACATGCTGTAAATAAATTTAGACATTATATAACTAGCTATCCTGTAGTTTTATATACAGATCACTCTACCATAAAATTTTTATCAAATAAACCTATTACAAATGGTAGAGTAACAAGATGGTTGATTCTGTTGCAGGAATTTGACATCACAATAAAGGACCGGCCTGGAAAAGAGAATCTTGTAGTTGATTTTCTCTCACGAATGCCAAAACCAACAGATGCAGCAACAGTCGAAGATCAATTTCTAGATGAACATTTGTTTGTTGTTACTGACAGAACCCCATGATATGCTGATGTTGCAAATTATTTAGCAGTAGTTAAATTACCTAAGCATCTAATGCCCAATGAACAAAAACAGATAGTACAACGTAGTACCCGATTCTCTTGGATTGGGAGCTACCTATTTCATACAGGAGCAGATATGCACATCATAAGATGCATCCGAGTAGATGAAATATTTGACATCATGAAAGCATGCCACGACGGGCCATGTGGCAGACATTTCGCAGATCGCAGGACTGGTCACAAGGTTTTACAAACAGGCTATTACTGGCCTACAATTTTTAAAGATGCTAAAAAGTTTGTACAAGCCTGTGATATTTTCCAAAGGGCGGGACACCCTGGACAGTCTGATGAAATGCCTTCGAATCCACAGTTAGTAATCGAGCCATTTGAGCATTGGGTGCTCGATTTTTTTGGTCCTATTAACCCACCATAAAATCAGAAAACATACATACTAGTTGCAACAAAGTATGTTACTAAATGGGTTGAAGCAGAGGAACTTCCAAGAGCTACAGAGGACTCTGTAATACAGCTCCCTTTCCAAATATTTGTGCGATATGGCCTCCCAAGAGACATAATTACAGATGGAGGACCACAATTTGTAGGTAATAAAATCTCTGCAACATTAAAAAATTACCACATTCAGCACAAAATTACAACCCCATACCACCCACAGGAAAATCGCCAAGTAGAGAGCACGAATAAGGTGATAGAAGAAATACTTACAAAAACAGTTGCATCACACAGACGTGACTGGGCTTCAAGATTTCTGGAAGCCTTGTGGGCATACCGAACAACATGGAGAAATACCACTGGGTATTCACCCTATCAATTAATATTTGGAAAAGAACCCATATTTCCAATAGAATTTGAAATTCAAACATTAAGAACAGCCCAGGAGGTGGGTTTGAATTTAAATGAGGCCCAGGTCAGTAGAATATAGCAAATCAACGAGTTAGATGAAATTAGGTTCTCCTTCCTCTAGCACACTGCATTAATTCAACAATAGAGAGAAAAATGGCACGATGCCATCATTAAAAAGAAAATCTTACACGAAGGAGATTGGGAACTCCTATATGACTCCAGGTTTCAGGATTTCCTTGGAAAAATCCAAACACGATGGCTTGGACCTTATGAGATACAGAAAGTGCATGACAATGGCACCATTATGTTAACTACCATTGATGGATCTAGACATTCTTTCAAAGAAAATTGTCATTGAGTACGACTTTACCACAAACTTCTTAATCGAGAATCCTTTTACCAGCAATTATGGGGAGATTCTACTTTTCAGATTCTTGCTGAGGAAGATAACTCCTCCTTAGCATTCATTCACTGAAAAATTCCTTTATTTCTAAAATTTTTACATAATCTTTTCTTTTAATTTTGTTTGTATGAATTGTTTTATGTACAGATTTTATTTTTTGTGTTGTTCCTCTTAAGGAACAACTATTGTTCCTCCTAAGGAATAACTGTTGTTCCTCTTAAGGAACAGCAGTCGTTCCTCTTAAGAAGGAAAAACAATCTTGTGTGCCTTTATTTTTCGTGTTGTTCCTCTTAAGGAACAACAGTCATTCCTCTTAAGGAACATCACGTCTGCGTGTTCATCTTTTTACTGTTCCTTTTTAAAAATGAACAGCATTTCCACTGATTGTTTTTTCTGTTCCTTTTAAAAGGAACAAAATTTCCACCGATTTTTTTTGCTGTTCATTTTAAAAGGAACAACATTTCCACTGATTGTCTTTGTTGTTCCCTTTAAAAGGAATAGCCCCTTCGCCATTATTTTTCACTTTCTGTTATTCCTCCTAAGGAACAACAGTTTCGATTTGGAGTTTTTTTTTAAGCTGTTCCGCCAAAGGATCAGCATTCTTGTTTGTTTTATCTGTTGTTCTTCTTAAGGAATAGCTATTGTTCCTCTCAAAGGAACAACAGCTTGTGTTTTTTTATCTTTTTGTTGTTCCTCTTAAAGGAACCGTAGTTTTGCGTGTAGATGTTCTTTCTGCTATTCCTCTTAAGGAACAATAGTTGTTCAGTCTAAGGAACAATATTTTTTGAGTGCATTTTTCTTTTTTTAGAACAACATTTTGAGAATTTTTGTAAATTCTTCATGATCCTTTTAAGGAAAATATACACATTTATGCAAGGACACAAAAATTAGAGGTTACTGGAATCAACATATCAAGGAGAAATTGTAATCTTTAACAAAATTGCTATGTATTGATAAGAAAAAAGGAAAGGACACTACTATATATATATCACTTTGCTGTCTTTATTTTCACTAAAACTAATTTGATTGATTATTTTATCATGTTGGTTCTTCCCTAATCCTCATAATTCTCTTTGAATTTTATTATTGAATAAGAATAAAGGAATATTTTCCTCTATTGAGATGTTTAGACTTCTTCCACCATCCCTACTCTTAAGGAGTGTTGAGCCATCCTTTATACATAAATAGGAAAGTGCTATATAAAAGGAAAAGAAAAGAAAAAATATATCTATATGATTACTAACAATTATATGATATGTCAGATGGAGGATAGGGGGTCTCATCAAGAGCCAGCCTACCATGATCATAAGGAAGCAGTGAAGTGGCATTTCCATTATGGCCACCACACTAGGGATATGATCCAATGGGCAACGTAGAAAAATAAAAAGTCCTTGGAACAGGAGGTCTCATCACGAGCCGGCATGCCCACCTTTCACTCCTTCCTGGTGAATGGCATTGTGATTCATCTGGTTCCCAAGCCAGCACAATGGCCTCCATCATGACATCATAAAGCACTTTCCTAGGCATATATAATGGATTATGGTTCCAACGGTGAAAAATCAACTTTGTCAAGGTTATAGACACCTGTGGGCAACAGAGCTCTGCTGATGGTATTGGAGTCAAAATTTTCACAAATCAATAGCAATTATAAACCCTTTTATTATAACTTTATCTTAATTTCAAATGAGATTATGCTCCTAAACCCCTTTTTTGAACCTCTTATACATGAAATATTGTTTATAAATCAGTCATAATGGTTTAAGTGGATAATGACAGCATACGAACTTTTATTTATGTCAGTTTTCCTTTTCCCTATTTACGAATCATTACATAGCATTTCCATATCTATTCATCATTTCATAATATGCCTCGATTTCAGTAATTCGATAATTTTTTATCATATCATGAATATGTACGACTGCTCTCACGTACATTGCTCCTCCATTTTCTAGTCGAGGGCAACCTAACATATTTCAGGGGGGCGCAGGTGACTTCCAAAATACGCCTGCATATGGGTCAATTACCTATTTTCATCAGATCCTGGAAATATCAATTTTAATGGTATTATGCATGGGGTGTTGTTACATTTCCATTTCTGTGTATTATTTTGAAAAATTAACAGTGTGCAGGGCCTAGATGAAGTGGGAGGGCGAGCAGTACGTAGTGAACCTCAAGTACTAACATTTTCTGACGCTGCATGAGAAATTTTGGAGAGAGTAGGGTGGATTACCTACCTTACATGACTGCAGCAGCCCCATGAAACTATGGCCATAGAATTTTTGCAAAACTTGCAAGAAGACCATTCCATAGTAAGAGAAAGGAAAACAATAGTGACAGATGCAGTAATTGCTAAGGTGTCCAATCTACCAGGAGTTGGACCTGTATGGACCCATAAAAATTGAGACTTCAAGAGGCCATGAACATCTTTTGGGACAAAGGAAAAACCCTGACCGTCAAAGGAAAAGTCTCCAACCAGCAACTCTGGGGGAACCATGGGTAGAACTGGCTAGAGTAGTGCAAAGCTACATTACATGTGACGGAAGAAAGGATGTGGTAAGACCACGCCACCTCAAATTATTAGCAATACTAAAATAGAAATGTGCTGTGAATTTGAATGGATATTTAAATTTTTTACTGCATGACGTTGCTTGGAGCACAAGTAAATCCCGTCATACAAGGATGGTAGTAAGCCGCCATTGTTTAATTCGATTAATAGTTAGATATAGTCTTTCTCAGCAGTAGACTATAAGGCCAAATATGAATTACCTGAAGGGAAGACAGGGCATATTTTTGAAGTTTTAGTTGCAAATCATGGTTTTAGACCACCTAATGAAAAAACCTCTCTAGCCTATTCTCTAACTGCTTTACATGTAAAATATGGTTTTCATGAGGACATGAAAAAGGGTAAGCAGGGGGTGTGTTGAGCATTGGAAAAGGTATGAATTTTCCATGTATTTCTTTATCTTTTTCCTTTAATCATAACTCCTTTATATTCTAGAATGGTAATATATTGAAGAATTAGAATAGAATTAAGGAGATTAGTGATTGTTGCAAATTGATTAAAGATTGTCTTTTCTTATATGCAGAAAATAGATGAAGTGGGAAGCCACAATTTGGGAGAAAAATACAAAGCAGAAATAACTATTGTCCCTTAAATAAAAGGCCATATCCATACAAGAAGGTTGATATTAGAGTGCATAGTCAAAGAAAAGAAAGGAACAATGCGGCATCAGTGCAAGAAGACAAAATGATAACTGAAGATAGGAGATAGAGAGAATCCCTCAGGATCTCTCGATCCTGAGGGATCGCTACTCAAAGCTTATCTGTATTTCTTTTTTCATCTGCTGGCTGTTATAAGAGGACAACGCTTGTAGAAATCAAGGATGTATTATAATTATTAGATTTCCTGTTGTATTTTTCACGGTCACTCATCAAATCTCGTTGGTTAGAACAGAGTGCGATTGCTTGTAAACTTTGTTACATATGATGAATATATAATCCGGTTGCCATTCCATTATTTGATACTGGAGTAGTTCGGCGATGCTTCACTAGTGGCTAAGGGCCCGGCCCTGGTGGATCCACTTTTTATCTGTACCATTACTTTCCAATTCCAGTCGTGTGATGGTTTGATTTAGTTCTTATTTCCTTTAGTTGCATTGCTTCATAGTTTTCATGTTTTATAGCTTACTGTTTCAAGGTTTTATGAAATTGGTTTGTTGCATCAGTTATGAGTGAATTGCGTTGCTAGTCCTTTCCAACATAACAATATTATTTATTCCTCTGTAACTTGTATTGTTATGCTTCTCAGATATAAAGTTTCGTTGTTCAAAATTTGTTGTTCATTTCCATTAAATAGCTTTGTTTTTCATTTCTGATAACTAGCTTTACTGTTTATTCTTTTCCTGTAAGTATTTGGTTTGCTTTAGAATGTTATTGCGGAGAGCGTGTTTATTCTATTTACATTAGCAGCATTATTGATTTAACTCATTTACCATTTCCAATTAGTTTCTTTATTGTGGAGTGTAATATCATTAACTGTAAATGACATTGGCTATTACTGTCTAAGTTTTCAGATTGAGGATCTTGTTTATGCTTGATTTCATTTACATCAGTTGACAGAGGAAAGAGTTATTACTACTGCATCCTTGACTGATGGTTGCTGAGTGAGTGATTGGATTTTAGAGCATTAAGTTTCATGTCATTGCAATTAGATTTCATTTTCTAGCATCTTTTTACTCTTTTATTTGAAACATTGTACTGCAAATTGGAGAGCATTACTCTTAGGTAAAATTTTTGCCTTAGACTGAGTACACTCTTGAGATAAAAAGTCGTACCTCGATTGATAATTAATGTAGGATAAATAGGATTTAAAAAGACACCTTTTATACCTCAACAATTGTGCGTGCAATCCTCAAAGGCTAGGCTAAAGACTATTATAGAGAACCGAAAATTGTCAAGCAGGACACGAAGAGAATGCTAGAAGAAGTGAAAAAATGCTCTTGTTTTTATTTGGTCACCCCTTGGTCATCCATGTATTTTTTCACTTCTTCTAGCATTCTCTTCGTGTCCTGCTTGACAATTTTCAGTTCTCTATAATATTCTTTATGTAGAAATTTGCTGAATAATGAAGATTTATTCACTGAGATTATCCTGGTCACACACTAATTTGAATTCATGCATAACACATAACCTCTTATACAATTTATCATCAATATGCGGAAATAGAAAGTAGTCGCATGCGCTCATTAAAACATAATCAAGCATACATCTCAACACAGTATGTAATGGGGAAAGCTTATAGCTGAAAACCCCCCGCTATTTTGTATATTATAATGGAAGAGAACATGTAACAATACATAGCACAATACTCCTCACAAGTACTCAGTACTATCTCAAAAAGGTTACACACAAACTAGCTCAGTTTTGAACAAGTCACAGGTTCAAAACTCCTTCACAGTTTGCCTGCCTCTATTGCGCAATCCAAAAGAATTATGGATGAGATCCAAGTTCGAATCCCACTAGCTCAAAATACGCAATTCTCATTGGCAATCTCCTCTAATGCTTGTGCCAATCTCATGCACAACTAATGTCACAACTAATAGCAAACTGGCTCTTTCACCTATCTCTTCCACTGGTCTCCACTGAACTGTCCATGCACTGGTGTTAACTGATGTGTTATTTAGTTGAATAATGAGTTAATAATTAGTGAATTAATTAATAATTAATTCACACAACTCATCTCTAGTGTATTAGCCAGTTAAACTAAATACAACTAGTTCAACTAAGTTAAACCGAACATAACTCCATCAACTCCTCAATCAACTCCACCAAAACTCTGCCACATGAGTCTAACTGAAGTCAACCATGCAATAGCTCAACCAAACCCCTAGGAATAGCATAATTCCTTTGTCAGCTGCATGGGCCACATCCGTAGCTCAAACTGAAGTGCACCAAGAGGATAAGATAATGTTTATAGTCCAAATATTATTAAGAGCTAATAATATTTGACTGTTCTATTTTTAGCTCGACAGTCTAAAAATAGAAACTGCCCAATGTCTAAAAATAGAGGTCCATCTATTTTTACCAACTCAACCAATCATCCATAAATAGCATCCTGCAACTCATAGACCATGATCCATATGTCTAAAAATAGACATAGTCTAAAAATAGACTTTGCGCCAAAAATAGCCTGTAGGCCCACTTAGTGAAGGCGACTTCATTTCACTAAGCTCCATCATCTTGTTGCATTTTCAACACTCCCTCTCAACAAGATATGGATTATCTACAGCCCCTATCCTACCTCTGTGGAATTCAAATTTTCTCCTGGTGAGCGCCTTCGTCAAGATGTCAGCATCCTGATCCTCCGTGGGAATATGTGAAAGTAACATGATTCTCCGCTGCACACAATCTCTGATATGATGGTACCTGATGTCGATGTGTTTGGATCTATCATGAAATAATGGATTAGACAAGAGTTTAATGCAACTCTGGTTATCACAAAAAATCACAGTAGGCTCCAAATGGAACCCGAACAACCCGACCAGAATCTTCCTCATCCAAATAGCCTCGCATGCAGCCAAGCTTGCTGCCATGTAATCGGCCTCCGCGGAACTGAGTGCCACGGATCTCTGCTTCCTTGTGTACCAGAAAACTACTGTCGACCCAATACTGAAGATCCCTCCAGATGTGCTCTTTCGGTCCGTTGGGCTCCCTGCCCAATCTGCATCCGTGAAGCCACATAGCTTCACCCCATCTTCCTGTCTGTACCACAAACCATATCCCGATGTGCCTCTAAGATAAAGCAATACATGCTTGCCTGCCTTCTAGAAGAGCTTGGTATGATTAACCATAGCTTGCGAAAGCTGGTTAAAAGCATAACATATATCAGGTCATGTATTGACTAGATACATAAGCGACCCCACCAACTGTCGATAAACAGTGGCATCCACTACCTCCGCTGAGGTAGCATCCTCCTTCCTCCAACCTCCAGGAAGAGGAGTATCAACAGGCTCGCAGCCATGCATGTTGAACTTCTCCAGTATCTCCCGGGCATAATTACCCTGAGAAAAAAAATAGTCCACCACTGCGCTGCCAAATTTCCAATCCCAAGAAATAATGAAGGAGGCCCAAGTCCTTCATCTCAAACTCTCTAGCAAGATCCTCCTTGCATGAAAGTATCAACAGCTCATCACCTGTCAAAATCAGATCATCTACATACACTACAATGATCAGCAACTTCCCCTCCACCACAATCTAGTACAGGTTAGGATCCGCCTCACTCTTGGAGAATCCAAGTCCGGTAAAGTAACTGTCTATCCGTGTGTGCCAAGCACGAGGTGCTTGCTTCAACCCGTACAGTGCTCTCTTGAGTCTGCACACATGCGACTCACTGCTGAAGACCTTGAAACCTTCGGGCTACTCTATGTACACCTCCTCCTCAATGACTCCGTTGAGGAATGCAGTCTTCACATCCATATGATGGATGTGCCACCCCATCTACGCTGAGAGAGCTAGGATCGTCCATATGGAAGAGTACCTTGCGACAGGTGCAAAGGTCTCCTCATAATCGATCCCCTCGATCTGTGAGAAGCCACGGGCAACAAATCTTGCCTTGTACTTCTCCACACTCCCGTCAGCCACCTGCTTCACTTTGTAGATCCATCACGAACCCACCACTGATTTCCCCTCTGGTCGTGGGACAATCTCCCATGCACTATTTCTGACAATAGAATCATACTCTTCCACCATGGCATCTACCCATGTAGGATCCTCCACATCTTCCTCGAAAGAGGATGGCTCTGTCACGACACATTTGCTCATAAGAGCCATGTATCCAGTGTACTGGTCCGGTGACTGTCTCTATATGCGCTGTGCTGTAGGTGGTCCTACAACCTTCTCTACATCTCGAGCTAGTCGCTCAGCTTCTGTAGTGCGCTTGCGCCCTCTGATGGTTGGCGCTGCATGAGTGGTCTCTTCCACTCCATGAACTTCCTCTTGTGGCTAATCCACATCCAAAAGCTCATCCTTAGGAACTAATAACTCCTCATTTTCATGCAAGTGTGACTCCCTCTCAAGCGAACACTGCATGGCTTTCTCCTCCTGAAATTTGATATCCCGTCACACAACAGTCTTGCGACTGTCTGGAAAATACACATGATAGTTGTGGGGTGTATCAGTGTACCCCACAAATATCCCAACCTTTGCGGTCAGATCCAGCTTCTTTCTGGCATCCTTCGTCACATGCAAGTAGACAGGTGAACCAAAAATCCTCAAATGGGAAACATCAGTGCTACGATGCCTATCGTGGTGCCCACTCATGCCAAGTATCTTGTGGGGACAAACGGTTACGCATATCTTCTTTGATGGCTTCATACTTACTCTGCCCACAAGTGAAGAAGTGAAATACACGATCATGCAACATATTGTCTCTTTACGATCGTTGTTTCTTAGCCTCAACCAGCTTAGTTTCTTTGTAAGTTGTAAGTGCGATAGGCTCTCTCTGAATCCTTACGCCTTTGCAAAGTCCTTGGTCCCAGTGAGATAATTCACCATTGTCATCCCTAAGAGCCTTCCTTCTTCCCAGTTCCTTCACTCAACCGGCGCCAGACTCTGAGTTTTGAGTATGTCTCGCTCTTCTTCTGCATGAAGAAGATCCAGCACTTCCGAGAGAAATCATCAACAAAGATGACATAGTACTTGTGCTTTGTTGTCGAAGCTACTGAGAAAGGTCCACACACGTCTGTGTGAACTCTCTCAAGGATTTTCGTGGCGCGACTATCCTTTTCGTGAAAGGTGGCTTTCACAAATTTTCCCAAGGTACACCCCTTGGACTGATCTGACTGTGTAAGAGTGCCCTTAGGAAGCCCAGTAGAAATCTGTTGCAGTATCTTCAAAGCTCCATGGTGAAGGTGGCCCAATCTCTAGTGCCATAGCTCGCCATCATCCTGGCTCACCACTTCTCCCTCCTTGCATGCCATTGTTGCGCAGCCATCTACTTGCAACTGATAAAGGTTCTTGACTCGAACCCCTATCTTTCGGGTCTCTCCAGTTGTCTTACTGCGCAGGAAAGCCTTTCCCTCGTTGAAGACCACATCATACCCCTTGTCTTCCAACATCGCCACAGAGATCAGATTCTTCATCAATCCTGGAACATGCAATACTTCCTTCAATACGAAGGGTTTACCAGACTCCCTCTCAAAGGAAATTGTACCGATACCGGTCGCACTGTATCTACCATCATCGCCCATCTCGATGTGCACTCAGTCTTACCTGTCCGGATGCGGCAGGATCCAGATCTCCGGTCCATGTGAAATGGCACCACGTCAAGAACCTCTTGATTACATCACATAGACCAAGCATACAGTAGCAAAAAAATCCATCTCGGGCCAGGAGGCGATACCTCTCTGTAGATCTGTCGGCATGCTTAGCCTATTCTTAGGACCAATTTGCACAATAATGACTATGTTGGTGACAGTGAAAGCACTTCACCTTGGACATGTCTTTCTTCTTGCCTTTCGCACCAGACTGAGAAGCTTTCTTGCTCTTCCCCTTCTTTGCTTTGGTAGCCAAAGTGCAATTTTCTTCATCAGGTGCCTTTGATGAAGATCCGTCCCTGGTAATCTGCCTTATCTCCTCCTGCATGAGATCCGACCAAAGTCGCTCCCATCCCAGCAACTTCTCTCGACCATTGACAGAGTCCTTATAGGAATGCCAACTCTTTGAAAGACCAAGGAGAGCCAGGTCCACCAATTCCTCATCATCGACAGTCACCCCCACACTTCCAATCTCATCTCTGCATTGAGTGAACTTCGTGAGGTACTTGGCGATACTGTCGCCTTTCTCCATCTTAATGTTTCTGAGTTTATCCTTGAGCACCAACTTCCTGCAGTCCTCTGCTCACCCAGGAATAGGCTCTGTCACTTACTTTCCCATCAAATATGGAGAGTATTTTCCATGCGAGGAGTGGATACAGGCTGATCCCTTCGCCCTCCAGCAGAATCCTTGGAAACCCATTTCGCCATCTTCTTTTGCCCGAAGCCCCTCAGCAGTATCTTCGATGAAACTTTGGGATCTCAACATCTATGAACTCCTTCAGCCCGTTATCATCTAATACCGCCTCCATTCTGTCCTTCCATGCAACATAATTCGAACTGCCCTCAAGGGCATATTCCAATCGCAAACCGTTGAAAGACATTTCAACTCTGGCACCAAGAAAACAAACTGCTGCAAAATTCGAATTCCAAGCTCAAAACTCAACTGCTTCTGGATCTGTGAGAATAAATTATTTCTAGCACAGAGATCGAATGTAGGGGCATTTACTGGATATATCACCTTTCAGAGAAAGGATGGATCCAGAGGCTACCTAGCCCGTTACAAACTCTGTCTACCAAAATAATTGTAATCACTGTAATAGATCCCGATGATCAATTCTCTTGCTCCGATACCATGTAGAAATTTGCTGAATAATGAAGATTTATTCACTGAGATTATCCTTGTCACACACTAATTCAAATTCATTCATAACACATAACCTCTTCTACAATTGATCATCAATATGCGGAAATAGAAAGCAGTCGCATGCGCTCATTAAAACATAATCAAGCACACATCTCAACACAGTATGTAATGGGGAAAGCTTATAGCTGAAAACCCCCCGCTATTTTGTATATTATAATGGAAGAGAACATGTAAAAATACATAGCACAATACTCCTCACAAGTACTCAGTACTATCTCCAAAAGGTTACACACAAACTAGCTCAGTTTTGAACAAGTCACGGGTTCAAAACTCCTCCATAGTTTGCCTACCTCTACTGCGCAATCCAAAAGGATTATGGATGAGATCCAAGTTCGAATCCCACTAGCTCAAACTGCGAAATTCTCATTGGCAATCTCCTCCAATGCTTGTGCCAATCTTATGCACAACTAATGTCAAAACTAATAGCAAATTGGATCTTTCACCTATCTCTTCCACTGGTCTCCACTGACCTGTCCATGCACTGGTGTTAACTGATGTGTTCTTTAGTTGAATAATGGGTTAATAATTAGTGAATTAATTAATAATTAATTCACACAACTCATCTCTAGTGTATTAGCCAGTTAAACTAAATACAACTAGTTCAACTAAGTTAAACCGAACACAACTCCATCAACTCCTCAATCAAATCCACCAAAACTCTGCCACATGAGTCTAACTGAAGTCAACCATGCAATAGCTCAACCAAACCCCTAAGAATAGCGTAATTCCTTTGTCAGCTGCATGGGCCACATCCGTAGCTCAAACTGAAGTGTGCCAAGAGGATAAGATAATGTTTATAGTCCAAATATTATTAAGAGCTAATAATATTTAGTGTTTCTGTTTTAATCGTGATCTAAAAACTCAAAAACTGTCTAAAATAGAAAGGTCATCTATTTCCTAATGACCAACTCGACAAATATTTCATAAATAGCATCTATAGCTCACTTTCTACTTGATCCATATGTCTAAAAATAGACTTTGCGCCAAAAATAGCCTGTGGGCCCACTTAGTGAAGGCGACTTCATTTCACTAAGCTCCATCATCTTGTTGCATTTTCAACACTTTAGCCCAGCCTTTGAGGATTGCACACACAAGTGTTGAGGTATAAAATGTGTCTTTTTAACTCCTATTTATCCTACATTAATTATCAATCCAGGTATGAATTTTTATCTGAAGAGTGTACTCAGTCTGAGGCAACAATTTAATCTAAGAGTAATGCTCTCCAATTTGTAGTACAGTGTTTCAAATAAAAGAGTAAACAGATGCTTGAAAATGAAATCGAATTTCAATAACATGAAACTTAATGCTCTAAAATCCAATCACTCACTCGGAAATCATCAGTCAAGGATGCAGTAGTAATAACTCTTTCCTCTGTCAACTGATGTAAATGAAATCAAGCATAAACAAGATCCTCGATCTGAGAACTTAGACAGTAATAGCCAATGTCCTTTACAGTTGATGATCTTACACTCCACAATAAAGTAGCTAATTGAAAATGGCAACTGAGTTGAATCAATAATGCTGCTAATGGAAATAGAATAAACACGCTCTCTGCAATAACATTCTAAAGCAAACCAAATACTTATAGGAAAGGAATAAACAATAAAGCTAGTTATTAGAAATGAACAACAAAGCTATTTAATGGTAATGAACAACAAATTCTAAACAGTGAAGCTTTATATCTTAGAAGCATAACAATACAAATTATTGAGGAATAAATAATCTTGTTATGTTGGAAAGGAATAGCAACGCAATTCACTCACAAGTGATGCAACAAACCAATTACATAAAACGCTGAAACAGAAAGGTATAAAACATGGAAACTGTGAAGCAATGCGACTTAAAGGAAATGAGAACTAAAGCAAACCATCACACGACTAGAATTGGAAAGTAATGGTACAGATATCAAGTGGATCCACCAAGGCCGGGCCCTTAGCCACTAGTGAAGCACCACCGAACTACTCTAGTATCAAATAATGAAACGGTGACCAGATTATATATTAATCATATGTAACAGAGTTTACAAGCAATCGCACTCTATTTTAACCAATGAGAGTCAATGAGCAATCGTGAAAATACAACAGGAAATCTAAATAATCATAATACATTGTGTCGATTTCTACAAGCGTTGTTCTTTTATAATAGCCAGTGGAAGAAACAAGAAATACAGATAAGATTTGATCAGCGATCCATCAAGATCAAGAGATCCTGAGGTATTCGCTCTATCTTCTATCTCCAGCTATCATTTTTTCTTCTTTTTTTGGTGCCACGTTGTTCCTTTCCTTTCTTTGATTATGTGCTCTGATCTTGACCTTCTTGTCTGGATATTGCCTTTTGCTGAAGGGACAACAGTTTTTTTTGCTTTTTCTTTTCCTCTCGAATGGGGGCTTCCCACTTCATCTATTTTCTACATATAAAAAAAGACAATCTTTAATCAATTTGCAACAATCACTAATCTCCTTAATTCTATTATAATTCTTCAATATATTACCATTCTAGAATATAAAGGAGTTATGATTAAAGGAAAAAGATAAATAAATACATGGCAAATTCCTACCTTTTCCAATGCTCAACACACCCCCCTACTTACCCTTTTTCATGTCCTCATGAAAACCATAGTTTACATGTAAAGAAGTTAGAGAATAGGTTGGAGAGGGTTTTTCATTAAGTGGTCTAAAACCATGATTTGCAGCTAAAACTTCAAAAATATGCCATGTCTACCCTTCAGGTAATTCATATTTGGCCTTATAGTCTGCTGTAGGATGCCAGATAATAGGGCTTCGAAATATACAACCTAACCAATATGGGCCCTCCCTTAAGATGAGGTTACTATAGATAACTAGGCAGTTGGCAGCTAACTCAAAAATTTTATAATTTAGTGGCTCTCTATCTTGAATATTTCGATTGGAAATATTCCATCGGATTTTAGCTGCTACTACTCTGGAGGTTTCCCCACATTCCCATGCTTCTTCTTAATTTGGAGGACTGTCTATGTTTTAGAGGTCTGTTTGTTGTGCTGGTGATTCTTTTTCTTTTCAGGGCAGGTAAGGCTATTCCCCTGTCTATTGAAAATAACAGTTCTTCCCAACTAGTCTGCTGCTAAGAAAGACCATAACTAATTATTAATTGAATTAAGCAATGGTGGCTTACTACCATCCTTGTATGACGATATTTCCTTATGCTCCAAGCAGCACCATGCAGTAAAAAAATTAAATATGCAGGAAAATTCATAGCACATTTCTGTTTTAGTACTGCTAATAATTTGAGGTGGCGTGGTCTTACCACATCCTTTCTTCCGTCGCATGTAATGTAGCTTTGCACTACTCTAGCCAGTTCTGCCCATGGTTCTCCCAGAGTTGCCGACTGGACTCCTTTTCCTTTGATGGTCAGGGTTTTTCCTTTGTCCCAAAAAATGTTCATGGCCTCTTGAAGTCTCAATTTTTTATGGGTCCACATGGATCCAACTGCTGGTAGACTGGACACCTCAGCAATTACTGCATCTTTCACTGTTATTTGCCTTCCTCTTACTATGGAATGGTCCTCCTACAAGTTCTACAAAAATTCGATGGCCACAGTTTCATGGGGCTAATGCAGTCATGTAAGGTAGGTAATCCACCCTGCTATCTCCAAAATTTCTCGTGCAGTGTCGGAAAATGTTAGTACTTGAGGTTCACTACGTACTGCTCACCCTCCCATTTCATCTAAGCCCTGCACACTGTTAATGTTTCAAAATAATACATAGAAATGGCAATGGAACAACAGCTCATGCATATCAGAAAATACCGTTAAAACTTGCTATTTCTAGGATTTGATGAAAATAGGGAATTGACCCATATGCAGGCATATTTTAGAAGTCACCTGCAACCCCCTGAAATATGATAGGTCACCCTCGACCGTCAAATGGAGGAGCAGCGTACTGGATAGCAGTCATACATATTCATGACATGATAAAAAATTATCGAATTACTGAAATAGAGGCATATTATGAAATCATGAATAGATATGGAAATGCTATGTAATGATTCGGAAATAGGGAAAAGGACAACTGACATAAATAAAATTTCTTATGTGGGCATTATCCACTTAAACCATTATGACTGATTTATAAACAATATTTCATGTATAAGAGGTTCAACAAAGAGGTTTAGGAGCATAATCTCATTTGAAATTAAGATGAAGATATAATAAAATGGTTTATAATTGCTATTGATTTGTGAAAAATATTACTCCAATACCATCAACAGAGCTCTGTTGCCCACAAGTGTCTATAACCTTGATAAAGTTGCTTTTTCACCCTTGGAACCATAATCCCTTATATATGCCTAGGAAAGTGTTTTGTGATGTCATGATGGAGGCCAATGTGCTGGCTTGGGAGCCATATGAATCACAATGCCATTTACCAGGAAGGAGTGAAAGGTGGGCAGGTCGGCTCGTGATGAGACCTCCTGTTCCAAGGAATTTTTATTTTTCTAAATTTCCCATTGGATCATATCCCTGGTGTGGTGGCCATAATGGGAATGCCACTTCACTGCTTCCTTATGATCATGGTAGGCTAGCTCTTGATGAGACCCCCTATCCTCCATCTGACATATCATAGAATTTTTAGTAATCATATAGATATATTTTTTTCTTTTTTTTCTTTTTCTTTTATATAGCACTTGCCTATTTATGTATAAATGATGGCTCAACACTCCTTAAGAGTAGGGATGGTGGAAGAAGTCTGAACATCTTAATAGAGGAAAATATGCACTTATTCTCATTAAATAATAAAATTCAAAGAGAATTATGAGGATTAGGGAAGAACCAACATGATAAAAATAATCAATCAAATTAGTTTTAGTGAAAATAAAGACAACAAAGTGATATAGATAGTTGTGTCCTTTCCTTTTTTCTTATCAATACACAACAATTTCTTTAAAGAGTACAATTTCCTCTTGATATGCTGATTCCAGTAACCGCTAATTTTTGTGTCCTTGCATAATTTTGTATATTTTCCTTAAAAGGATCATGAAGAATTTACAAAAATTCTCAAAATTTTGTTCTAAAAAAAGAAAAATGCACTCAAAAAGTGTTGTTCCTTAGAAGGAACAATTGTTGTTCCTTAAGAGGAACAACAAAAATAACATTTGCACGCAAAACTGTGGTTCCTTTAAGAGGAATAACAAAAATATAAAAACACACAAGCTGATGTTCCTTTAAGAGGAACAACAGATAAAAAAAATGAGAAATGTTCATCATTTGGCGGAATAGCTTAAAAAAACACTCCAAATCGAAACTGTTGTTCCTTAGAAGGAACAGCAGAAAGTGAAAAATAATGGCAAAGGGGTTGTTCATTTTAAAGGGAAAAACAAAGACAGTCGGCGGAAATGATGTTCCTTTTAAAAGGAATAGCAAAAACAATGGGCGGAAATGTTGTTCCTTTTAAAAGGAACAACAAAAAAACAATCAGTAGAAATTTTGTTCCTTTTTTTTTTAAAGGAACAGCAAAAACAATTGGCGGAAATGTTGTTCCTTTAAAAAGGGACAACAAAAAGATGAGAACGCAGATGTATTGTTCCTTAAGAGGAACGACAACGGTTCCTTAAGAGGAACAACATGAAAAATAAATGCACACAATATTTTTGTTCCTTCTGAGAGGAACGGATGTGGTTCCTTAAGAGGAATAGTAGTTGTTCCTTAAGAGGAACAACATGAAAAATAAAGGCACACAATATTGTTGTTCCTTTTGAGAGGAACGACTGCTATTCCTTAAGAGGAACAACACGAAAAATAAAGGCACACAATATTGTTGTTCCTTTTGAGAGGAACGGCTGTTGTTCCTTAAGAGGAATAACAGTTGTTCCTTAAGAGGAACAACAACTGTTCCTTAAGAAGAACAGCATGAAAAATAAAATCTGTACAAAAAAATAGTTCATACAAGCAAAATTAAAAGAAAAGCTTATGTACAAATTTTAGAAATAAAGGAATTGTTCAGTGAATGAATGCTGAGGAGGATTTATCTTCCTCAGCAAGAATTTGCATAGTAGAATCTCCCCATAATTGTTGGTAAAAGGATTCCTAATTAAGCGGTTTGTGGTAAAGTCATACTCGATGACCGTTTGCTTTGAAAAAATGTCCAGATCCATCAATGGTAGTTAACGTAATGGTGCCATTTTCATGCACTTTCTGTATCTCATAAGGTCCAAGCCATCGTGTCTAGAGTTTTCCAGGGAAATCCTGAAACCTGGAGTCATATAGGAGTGCCCAATCTCCTTCGTGGAAGATTTTATTTTTAATGAGGGAATCGTGCCATTTTTCTCTATGTTGTTGAATTAATCCAATGTGCTAGAGGGCAGAGAGCCTAATTTCATCTAACTCGTTGATTTGTTGTAATATGCTGACCTGGGCCTCATTTAAATTCAAACCCACCTCCTGGGCCGTTCTTAATGTTTGAATTTCAAATTCTATTGGAAAGATGGGTTCTTTTCCAAATACTAATTGATATGGTGAATACCCAGTGGTATTTCCCCATGTTGTTCGGTATGCCCACAAGACTTCCGAAAACCTTGAAGCCCAGTCATGTCTGTGTGATGCAAATTTTTTGTAAGTATTGCTTCTATCACCTTATTCGTGCTCTCTACTTGGCCATTTTCCTGTGGGTGGTATGGGGTTGTAATTTTGTGCTGAATGTGGTAATTTTTTAGTGTTGCAGCGATTTTATTACCTACAAATTGCAGTCCTCCATCTATAATTATGTCCGTTGGGAGGCCATATCGCACAAATATTTGGAAAAGGAACTGTATTACAGAGTCCTCTATAGCTCTTGGAAGTGCCTCTGCTTCAACCAATTTAGTAACATACTCTATTGCAACTAGTATGTATGTTTTCTGATTTTATGGTGGGTTAATAGGACCAACAAAATCACTAACTATGGATTCAAAGGCATTTCATCGGACTTTCCAGGGCGTCCCACCCTTTGGAAACTATCACAGGCTTGTACAAATTTTTTAGCATCTTTAAAAATTGTAGGCCAGTAATATCCTATTTGTAAAACCTTGTGACCAGTCCTGCGATCTGTGAAACGTTTTCCACATGGCCCATTGTGGCATGCTTTTAGGATGTCAAATATTTCATCTTCTTGGACGCATCTTCTGATGTGCATATCTGCTCCTGTATGAGATAGCTAGCACCCAATCCAAGAGAATCGGGTACTGCGCTGCACTATCTATTTTCGTTCATTGGGCGTTAGATGCTTAGGTAATTTACCTACTGCTAAATAATTTTCAACATCGACATACCATGGGGTTCTGGCAGTAATAGCAAACAAATTTTCATCTGGAAACTGATCTTCAACTGCTGCTGTGTCCGTTGGTTTTGGAATTCGTGAGAGAAAATCAACTACAATATTCTCTTTTCCAGGTCGGTCCTTTATTGTGATGTCAAATTCCTGCAATAGAATCAACCATCTTGTTACTTTAACATTTTTAATAGGTTCATTTGCTAAAAATTTTATGGCAGAGTGATTTGTATATAAAACTACAGGATACCCAGTTATATAATGTCTAAATTTATTTACAGCATGTATTACAGCTAAAAATTCTTTCGCAATCACAATATAGTTTAATTCAACAGGAGATAGATTCTTGCTAATATAATAAATCGAATATGGTTTTTTATCTTCTTCCTGCCCAAGGACTGCTGCAATAGTTGTGTCTAAGGCATTAGATGAAATTTGGAATGGAAAATCCCAATTTGGGCCCCTTAGCACTAGGGCTGTTCATACAAGCTTTTTTAGATCCTCAAAAGCATGGTCACATTTATCTGTCCAAATAAAATCAACATTTCCTATTAGTGTGTATAGAGGTGCAGCTATTTGAGAATAATGCTCTATGAATCTTCTATAATAACCAGAAAATCCTAGAAAGCTACGTACCTCTATTTGTGTGGTAGGAGTAGGTATTAACAAAATTATCTAAATTTTAGCTGGATCTACCTGTATTCCATCTGCTGCGATATAATGACCTAAAATGAGTCCCTCGGTCATCATCATGTGACACTTTTCATGGCTTAAGTAGAGCTTGGTGGCAATACACCTTTGCAACACTTTTTCCAAGGTTTCTAATGCTGGCTCAAAATCATCTCCATAAGGTGTGAAATCATCCATATATACTTCGAGCCCTTCATTTATTAAATCTGAAAAGATGCTAAGAATGGCCCTCTGAAATGTGGCAGGGGAATTACACAGACCAAAGGGTAAGACTCTGTAAGAAAATGTTCCCCAAGGACAGGTAAAATTAGTCTTATCTTGGTCTTCAGGGGCATTCTGAATCTGATTGTATCCACTAAAACCATCTAAGAAAGAAAATAATTTCTTTCCTGCTAATGGATCTAATACCTGATCAATGAAAGGAAGGGGAAAGTGGTCTTTCTGGGTTTCTTTGTTTAGTTCTCTATATTCTACACATATCCTCCACTTTCCATTCTTCTTTGGCACCACTACTAGTGGAGAGACCCACTTGCTATCAGATATTGGATAAATAAAGTTTACATCCAAAATATTTTGTAATTCAGCTTTCACAATATCCTTAAGATGAGGGTTTAATCTTCATTGGGGTTAGCAAATGGATCTAGCATATTTTTTTGTATAAATGTGGTGTGTGCATAACTGGGGATCAATTCCTTTCATGTCTGGGTAATCCCATGCAAAATATCCCTTATATTTTTTCAGTAGTTGGACCATCTTCTCTTCTTGTTCAACAGTCAGATTTTTGTTAATGTTCAGAGTTTTTCCTGGCTCAATTTCTATGGTTTTTCTATTTTAAACAGAAATGATAGGTAGTGATTGATATTGAATGTCTTTTAGGGGATCTTCTTCTTCTTCATTATCAAATTCTGCCTTGATCATGTGACATTGCAATTGGGATCTGTTTTTTGGTTGGTTAATGAAACTGTTAATGATGTCATCCTCTGTTTGGTCTTTAAAGTCGAGTGAATATTCTATGGTTAATGGTGATCTAATGCTTTCTATGAGGTATGATACAAGTTGTTTCTTCGTTTTTATTATCGTTATGCTTGGCTGGGCTAGAGGGTATAAGGCTAAATTCTTGACATAACTCCCTCTAGTTATAGTCATGTTGCCTTGTCAGCAGCCAATGTAAGCATCAACAGTTGCCAGCCAAGGTCTACCTAATATTAAAGGGTGTCCATCTAGCCATTTTTTGGGTTTAATAATCAGGAAGTCGGCAGGGTATTCTCGGGATTCTACAGATACCATTACATCATGTAGTGTGCTTTCTGGCTTGACTACCGATCTATCAGCCAATTCCAATAAGGTTGTTGTTGGATCTAATGAGGTAATGCCAAGTTTTTGACAAGTGGTGGTTGTTAGGATATTGATTGCAACTCCCAAATCAACTAAGGCATTTGGAAATGATTTTCCATTGATTTTCACTGTAACTATAGGATTTTCTAGTTCCTCATACTTTACAGGTGCTTCTCTTCCTGATAGTAAATCAGATAGAGTGTCGACTACTTGGATGGTTGGGTTAGTTTTTGTTCTCCTCTTTGGCTTTCTTATACATAGTTCTTTGATGGTCTTTGCATAAATGGGAATATCTTGGATAGCTTGGAGGAGTGGGATTTTTATATTACACAAATTTTTCAGCTCTCCCAGAAGATCAAAATCAGGATGTTCTATTGGACGAGGTATGATTAGTCGTTATGGGAATGGTGGAGAAGAGGTGATTTCTTTCTCATGAGTTTGTTGTCTAACCACATTCTCCTTTTGAAATTTTTGTTCTGAAGGTAACGGATTTTAAAATTGAACATTTTTGTCTCCCTCTGATTCTATTATGCGCCCAGACCTTAGTTGAAGGTAGTTGCACTCCCTAAACTCGATTTCTAGTTCTGGTGCTTCGATTATTTGAATAGATTGAACCGGCCTACTATTAGGGTTCAGTTTGGGTTGGACTGGGAGTTGCAGTCTTAAGTTGGTATGGGGATTTTGTTGCAATGTATATGGTGTTGGCAGTGTAGGTGGAGGGAGAGGAATTGTTCCAGCTGGTTGATTCATAGATCTTTGCCAGTTCGACTGCCAGGTCTGACTCTGTGAGGTGGAGGGGGACCATTGTGTTGGATATGTATTATTTTTCCAAAATGGTGGACAGTAAGGAAAGTTCGGCCAATTGGTTTGATTTGTTTGATTTAGCCATGGTGATGTAGGAAGTGGTTGTTGTGACCAAGTGGGGAAGGGTGGTTGATTTTGCCACATTACATTATATTGTTGAGCATTATACTGAGGAGACTGAAAAGAAGAGGATGGATCAATGGGCATACCTGTTTGTCGTGGCTTCCATTGACGGCACTGATTGAGTAGGCATACCATTTATGTTTCCTCTTCTGCTTCTTTGTATATTGCTTTCAATCTCAGGAGTGAGGGGAAACTTTCTGTGGAGTGATATTTTTTGCAGATGGCACAGACTTGGACTATATCCAGAGAGCACTCTTTATGGCTATGTTTCTTTCTGCATCTATGGCAGAATATTTCCAAATTTTGTTCTGCTTCTACTTTCTTTTGTTTAGCTTGCATGATATCGAGCTGCATTTTCAGAGTCCCTAGAATATTAGTTTTTAAATCTTCTAGTATATTTCCAATTTCTGTGCGGGTTATACCTCCACTGGAGGTCTTGCTATCCCTTGTGATCATGTCACGTTCTGCTAGTTTTAGTCTTGTGCTGCCTCTCAAACTCCTGATACATAAATCAATAATGTTAGCAAAATTTTCTTGATATATGTCACCTTTGCCCATGATGTTTAATGTTTCAACCCGCTGTTCCTTCATCCCTTTAATTAATGTAATTTTTAACACATTATCAGGTAAGGGTAAAGATGCATAAGATGATCTCTGGAGGTTTTATTGAAAGTGTTCTACATATTCCTCCAATGTTTCATTAGGTTTTGCTGTCATCTAAAATATTTCATTCTTTAATTCCCTAGACCTACAATAATCTTGATATTTATTTAGGAAAGCAGCTTTTATTTGATCCCAGTCATTTATAACACCTCCACCTAACCCCATAAAGCATTGTAAATCTGCTCCTTTTAATGTGGAGGGGAATAATTTTAGCTTTTGGGGATTGGTGGTATAGTCATAACCCCTGCATAATATATCGAATTCAAACAGAAATGCACCTGGATCTTCCGATGTTAAGCCATGGAATGTAGGAATATGCTGGAGAGGAATGGCCTTCATAGGTGCATTAACTGTAGTGTCCACAATGGGATATTGCAGTGTGGAAGTTTGGGGTGGTTGTTGGTTTTGGGCCATTTGATCAAATATGTGCCAATATCCTTCTGGGATTTCTAAGGAATTACAACTAGGCTGACTAGAAGGAGTAGGGATGACCTTAACAACACTTCCTTGGTCTGGGATAATGAGTGTCCCTTGCTGAACTATTATTCGAGGGGATTTTGGTTCTTCAGGTTCTTCAGCTTTGTTTTGGATGATTTTGACAACACTTCCCTTATCTGGTTTGCTTATTGTTTGGATTACTTCAAGAGGGGATCTTGGTTCTTCTATTGCCCCTATTTCTCCTCCTCCTTCACAGAGATTACTAGAGTTCCCTTCTTGTAAATAAATTTGGCGAGAATTCTCAATTTCTTGAGAATCTTGCTCAGTCTCTTCTGTTTGGCTATGCTCCTCAGCAAAAGCTATAGATGGTGATTCTCTGGTCCGAAGGGAGCTAAGGTTTTCTAGAATAATTTTTCTAGGGCCTGCTGATGGCTGAGATTCAGCTTTCTTAATGATATTGTCAATAAAGGTTGTTCGCCTAAGGGTCACCGGTCCCTTAGGTTTTTCAGGTCTGGGAGGAATTTTCTTTTGCGTATATTTTCTAGTCATTCAAAAAAATGCAAGCATTCATTCCTACCTTAAAATTCTACGTATTTCTGCTATGAAGCGGGCAGATGAATGAGCATGTTCCTTGTTTATTACGCAGGTTCTTACCTTTCGTTTTTAATACCCAGTTCTTCCTTAGTAGAGAAAATCAAATATACATCACTCTTTCTAAATAGCTACACTCTCACTGGCAACGGCACCAAAAATGTTGAGGTATAAAAGGTGTCTTTTTAACTCCTATTTATCCTACATTAATTATCAATCTAGGTATGAATTTTTATCTCAAGAGTGTACTTAGTCTGAGGCGGAAATTTAATCTAAGAGTAATGCTCTCCAATTTGCAGTACAATGTTTCAAATACAAGAGTAAATAGATGCTTGAAAACGAAATCAAACTGCAATAACATGAAACTTAATTCTCTAAAATCCAATCACTCACTCGGAAATCATCAGTCAATGATGCAGTAGTAATAACTCTTTCCTTTGTCAACTTTTGTAGATGAAATCAAGCATAAACAACTTAACAAGATCCTCAATCTAAGAACTTAGACAGTAATAACCAATGTCCTTTACAGTTGATGATCTTACACTCCACAATAAAGCAACTAATTGGAAATGGCAACTGAGTTGAATCAATAATGCTGCTAATGGAAATAGAATAAACACGCTCTTTGCAATAAAATTCTAAAGCAAACCAAATACTTATAGGAAAGGAATAAACAATAAAGCTAGTTATCAGAAATGAACAACAAAGCTATTTAGTGGAAATTAACAACAAATTCTAAACAGCGAAGCTTTATATCTGAGAAGCATAAAAATACAAATTACAGAGGAATAAATAATCTTGTTATATTGGAAAGGAATAGCAACCCAATTCACTCACAACTGATGCAACAAACCGATTTCATAAAATGTTGAAACAGTAAGGTATAAAACATGGAAACTGTGAAGCAATGCGACTTAAAGGAAATGAGAACTAAAGCAAACCATCACACAACTGGAATTGGAAAGTAATGGTATAGATAGCAAGTGGATCCACCAGGGTTGGGCCCTTAGCCGCTAGTGAAGCACCACCTAACTACTCCAGTATCGAATAATGAAATGACAACCCGATTATATATTAATCATATGTAATAGAGTTTACAAGCAATCGCACTCTGTTTTAACCAACAAGAGTCAATGAGCAATCGTGAAAATACAATAGGAAATATAAATAATCATAATACATTGTGTCAATTTCTACAAGCATTGTCCTTTTATAATAGCCACCAGACGAAATAATAAATACAGATAAGCTTTGATCAGTGATCCCTCAGGATCGAGAGATCCTGAGGGATTCACTATATCTTCTATCTTCAGCTCTCATTTTGTCTTCTTGCGTTGGTGATGCACTGTTCCTTTCCTTTCTTTGACTGTGCACTCCAATATTGACCTTCTTGTCTGGATATTGCCTTTTGTTGAAGGGATAGCAATTATTTCTGCTTTTTATTTTCCTCTCGAATGGTGTCTTCCCACTTCATCTATTTTCTGCATATAAGAAAAGACAATCTTTAATCAATTTTCAACAATCACTAATCTCCTTAATTCTATTATAATTCTTCAATATATTACCATTCTAGAATATAAAGGAGTTATGATTAAAGGAAAAAGATAAAGAATGGAAAATTCATACCTTTTCCAATGCTCAACAACAAGCTTTAGTTTAGTCTCCCATAAATGCATTGGGGATCCCTCAACATGCTGGCACCAAATGTTTTCCACAATGGTTCTTGCCTCAAGGGATTCACTCCATAATGGGTTGTAGTGAAATGGAAGAGGCCCAAGGTTTGCTTGCTCACCGAGGATAAGGGTGACAGGGTAGTGGTCTGAGGCCGAGTAAGGAAAAATGGAAGAGGTTGCCAGAGAAAAGAGGGAAATTAGGGAGACAACAACAATAAAGCAGTCTAATCTTTCCATGATGTTCCCTGGCCCAAGCTTGCATTTACTCCATGTGAAGCTTCTATTCTTGGGGATGATGTCCACCAGTCGTGATCTCTTATGATATTCTCTAGCTAATCTCTTGAAGGTTCAGGAGTAAAAGTGCCCCTCTTTTCTCTTTTGCATGCATAACTAGATTCAGATCACCTCCAATGATGAAGTTGCTATTGTCCTCCCCTTCCATGTCAGATTGTATAGTTCGCTAGCAAGCTTCTTGTCTCTATAGTGATTTGGTCTATATATGTTATAAATTGTTATCGTGACATCCTCTTGAATGCTTTGAAGCTTAAATTTTATCCGATATTGGGCCTTTAGTTTTGAAATTTGTTTCCATGATTTTTTATTCCAAATTGTTTCTATTCCTCCCAAAGCACTTTTGGACTCTACTATTGTGCCTATGTATTTTCTAATTCTATTTATGGTTTTTTCCATATCTTTTTCTCCCTGTTTGGTTTCTTGGAGAAGAATTATGTCTGGTTGTTCCTGTTTGATGAGATCTCTTAGGGAATTTCTTTTAGAGGGGTGCCATAATCCCCTACAATTCCATGTGAGTGAATTGATTATTTAAGGAATGCATGCTGAGACCTTGTCTTCCCTCCTTTCCCTATGGTGTTTACCGGATTTTCTTCCTGGTCAATGTTTTTTCAAGGTTTCCAAAATAGGTCCCAACTACTTTGTTGCATTTCTGGTGACTATCTGGGCAGAAGATGGTTCAACTGAGGATGGGAGGGGGGTAGGATTTGGAAGGGGATGGTTGTGGAAGAGGTTTATAAGGGAAGGTGGAGAGGGAGAGCTATGGGGGTTCCTCTTCCAAAGAAGCAAAAAAGGTGAAGGGGTTGGAAGGGATGGGGGAAGGTTCAGGAGTTTGGGAGGGGGCCAGAGGGGGATTCGAATGAGGAGAAATGCTAGGACTTGCAAAATGAGAGGATGAGTGAGTTGTTGAAGTTCCAACATTTCTTTCATTTGGGGCAGACTTTTTTTTTTATTCACTTCCCATTGTGATTCAGGGTCAATTTTTATGACCTCTATTGTTTTTGTGCATCTATTAGCCAAATGACGATATTTGTGGCATACCTTGAATTTAAACGACAGTTTTTCATAGTCCAGCTGCTGAATGTATGTCCAGTTTTCCACCTTCAACTTGATCGCCTTCAAAAGTCTTTTCCCCAAGTCTACCTCCACACAAATTCTTGTGCACGCTTGCATGTTGTCATTTGGCTCGCTTTTGTCGATGAAATTACCAACAAAATTCCCAATCACTCTTACAGAATCATCCCCCTAACAGTGAAGGGGGAGATGAGGAATTCAAACCCACACTGGGACAACATTAGGGACATCAAGTTCAGGATCGAAGTTTGGTGTCCATTTTTTTAAATAGAGCCCTATGGTATCCATGAAATATGGTTCGTTTCTTAAGATAAAATCTTTCTATTCCTTTGTCTCGAAGTGAAAGGTGTAAAAACCCCTACCACAAAATATGATAGAGATTTTCCCTTTTAATTTGTCTAACCAGTTGCGCTCTACACATTTCTGGACTATTTTTGGTGATGACCAAAGTCTCGTAAAATTTCCCAATGAGCCCTTTCTCCACGAAGGAAAGCGCAACCATTCGAGGGATCACAAGGGGCATTGAAACTTCTTAGATTCCATCCAATTTTTTTGACAAACTTTGAAATCACAGGCCTCGGTCGAGGTGGATTCAAAGAGTCGATCAGAGAAGAGAAGGCTGAGGAATGTTCAGGAGGAGTGTCCACCTTCAATATGGACTCCGGATGGGCCATGTGGCCAGGGTTGAAGTAGTAGGAGAAGGCTGAAGCATGAGTGGTTTCACAAACGTTCCAAACCTAGCTTGAAATCTATTAATAGTGTTTGATTTTTCCCCTTTGTTTTCTTTTTTATTTATTGTATGTGTACACGTTTTTGTTTTAAACATATATATAAAAATTACAAATTTATAATAATATATATACATAAAGTTACACATAAATATATTTTATATTTGTGTAATTTTTAATATATATAGTATGCAAATGATTATCTATATATATATATATATATATATATATATATATATATATATATATATATATATATATATATATATATATATATATATCGTGTATACTTTTTTGGAAAGGGTATATATCATGAGGTGCTCACGTAAAGATCAAGTCAAACAACTTCATCAAACAACTCAAAGGAGAGAGTGGTGAAAATAAAATGTAAAAATGAAAAAAAAAATCAAACTTTGTGAGTGGAGAGTGCCAAAATCTCATTCATAAGAGAATTGTCAAAAGCATGGGGCTTCACTCAATGAACCTCACGTGCATTCATGAAATACTATACAATACCCTTAATTTGACTAAATATTTGAAAATACCTCTAAAAATCACATTATTTAACCCCCTACCAATACAAACTCAATACACCTTCCCAATTTTAAAAACCCCTACTTTCACTAGATATTGTAGGTATTCATTTTTTCATTAACATTTTTTATACCCTTTTAAATTTTTCATTAACTTTGAACTCCATTTTTTATACCTACCAATATAAAAATCATTTACCCCCTATATATCCTCTAATATATTATGTCATTTTTTCCTTAATATGAACCCATGTGGTATGGTATTTCTTCCCCAGTGAAGTCCCCTTATGGTCGAAAGTGACTCACCAAATATGAGATCCCTTGAAAACTAACCAACTTCATTCAACCAAGATAAATATAAAAAAATCAAAGTGTCAATCACAATTACCATAATGGTTAAAGCCTGGATAATCAAAAAGTCTAAAAGGAAAGAAATAAATATTAGAAATCACCATGGGTGGCAGGAGGGGGAGGGATTCTTTTCAATATCGATGGAATAGTAAAAGCCAAGTTTTCATGGGGTTTAGAGATAATATTGAATAATCAAGAAGAAATGTACAACCTCCTATAGGGTCTTTACATATCAAGGGCCAAAGGAGTGAAATATCTAATTGTAATTAGGAGACTCCCTAGTAACGATCCAATATCTAAATTTTGAAAAGTCCCCAAAAAATAATTCTCTTGCTATAATTCGTCAAAGAATCAAAGGTTCGATGACAACCTTCCACAGTTTGGACTCATTTCATATTCTTAGATCCAATAATTTAGAGGTAGAAGAGTTGGAAAATTTGGATTGCTCAATGGAAGAAATAATTTTAAGGATAAATGAGCTCAGTTAAATTTTTTTGATTCCGTAAGCATCATAATTTTTCTAATATGGCTTGAAGTAATATTCCTTGGAAATCTGTCATGATTATTCACAATATTTTCACCTTCCTCTCTCTTAACTAATTCTACCACTCACATTAATACCATATAAAACTATGATGGATTATCCCTTCTCCATCTATATGATAGGTCTTTTGTTGGTGCATCCTCCATTCATTACATGTCTTTTACTGACAACATTCGTAATGCATGTTGTTGTAGCTCCTAGAGACAACCCGTGAGTTGAGGAGAGACTAGTTCCTAGGACATATTGATGAGTGCTTGTAGGATTTGGTCCAACGTTTCACTTACACTCATTATTTAACATAATTTTAAGATAAAATTGGTTCAAAATCTTATTTATGAAGATAAATAAAAATCTAGATGAAAAGTAATACTCACAGAATCATTAAGGTCAAGCTTTGATGGCCAACATTACATGAGAATGTAGTTTATGAGTGCTTGTAGTATATTGGAGAGAAGAATTATGAAGGAATGAAACCAAGCACATAGGGCTTAGTTAAGAATCTGATGCATTATACTTCATCATGAAACAAATGAAAGAAACATTTAAATGATGTGCTAAATTACAGGAATCACATATTAAGGGTATTAAATTTTATCAGTCATAGGCATCTTAGATCAATATTAGGCATAGATGAATCCATGATTTCATAAAAAACATATCCAAAAAATAATATTACATGTAATCTGAGAAGAAGCGTGAAGGTATGTGGAATAAACACAAAAGAGAATACATACTAAAGTCTCATATGAGCCGAAATCACCAAAATATTTCATTAATCTTCAAACAGGGCATGCATTTTATTCAAAATTACAAAGCTTCCCTCTTGAAAAAAAAATTGGAACCCTTAGTAATGTAGCATAAACTTTTTTTTATAGAGCCTTGAGATAAAATCTCCTTACAAAATATCTTTCTTGATTTCACAGTGAATCATCATAACAAAAAGATATCAGTGTGCTTAGTGGCACAACTGTAATGGCCGAATCCTAACTAACCGACATTAATTCTTTGATAAATAAAAATATTTACATAAAACATAAAATAGTAGAGTTTCATGATTGACACAATCAACAATATCTTTAATCGTGATAGACTAGTTTAGGAGGCAAGGTTGTTGGATCGATGATCTGGAGCACTTGAGGATTGATGAATTGGTCACATCTATGCCACAATGTTGGAATTGGTAGAGGAGCCTAAAAGAACAACTAATATGCAATATTAATATTTGTAAGTCCTACGTAGTTCATCCTGGGAAGAAATAAGGTATTCACCAACCCCAGCAGTTGGAAGTCTCTCCTTAGATAATTGACCACAGTTTTACCCTTCAAGGTAGAGCTATTCTCGTGGGATGAACCAACCTTAATCTTGGCTTATACCAACATTGGACTATATTTCTCCCACAGGATTAACACTCCTACAAAATCCCAACATCTAGTAAACCCTACTTGAACCCTCTCCTCAAACTCTAAGTTAAAGGTAGCCACATCCTTCAGCACTACTAGGAATTCTTCAGATTTTGCCCTAGCCTCTTGTTTTTTAACTACTTTAGAGATCTAAATTATTGTAGACACCCTATCCACCACATATATAACCCTTAAATCAATGAGTAGCTTCTCATTTACATATTGGATGAATTTATTGGTAGTCTTAACATTATTTTAACCCTCTTCCTTGGCATCGAGGATGAAGAACTCATAGTCTTTGATTACAATCTCTTGTTCATCCATCAGAGTTATGTATTCCCATTTGTTCTTCATCTCTTCTATCACCTCATCCTAAATCATTTTTTTAGCCTGTAGGAGGGACATATTTCCTTTCAGTCTGCATTTGAGCTCAAAGATCTCCTGATTAGCTTCCTACAAGTTCTTACTGATCAGTTATGCATTGGTCTTGGTAATCTCAAGTTGTTTCTATTTTTGTACCATGGCTTATTGGCCATTATCTAAATCCATATACAATTTCTTGAGTCCCCCTTCCGAGATATGGAGCTCAGTGAGGGCTTTTGTGAGTTGCTATGTGGGATTTTGAGGGTTATCATGCGTGAACACTACAAAAATATGGGTAGCAATCCTCTGTTGAATCTCTTCTACCTGGTTCTTGAGGGCCACCACCTAATTATTTCTTTCTATTAGCTCCTTGGAAAATATATCCTTCTCTTCCTCTACATGTGCTAATTCTTTGGACTGCACATGTTCGTTGGCTAACATATTTAGCTTGTGTCTCAACTCTTGAATATCTGCCTGTGAACTTTGGAGAAGGGTATCAAATGAAAATTTTTCCTCTGGATTCACTCCCACCTTCACAATCAAATCCTTGAAGTTCTCATTATGCATATTTATAGCTCTAGAATTAGATCTCTCTTGCTTTAGTTTTATTGCAGGCTTCTCCAATAACTTCTCATATTTTCTTATGGTCAAGGCATTCTAATTTAACCCATTGTATAGCATTTCTCCCACTTGCCTATGGAAGTTGATCTTATCAGGTAGAGGGACACTTTCCAGGTCCAAAGACACATCTGGAGCTCTGAACTGGGAGCCTGATGGTAATGACTATGCCAATGGGTGGTGTAGTGAGAATATCATTTGGTTTCTCTCTAGATCCATAGAAACCATGAGTCTGGTTTGATATGGGACCAAATGTGATGCCATTTGTTGTTGCATCTCTTTCCTAATATTCTTACTCCTTTCTTCAATTTCCTTTCCTATAGGCCAACTAGGTTCAATAATAATTCCACTCCTTACTGAACTTAGAAAGGCTACCTTTGAGGCTGATGAGGCAAGAGCTTGCAATGGGACTTCCAGAGTCACTTGGAAGATTGGTTGGTCTGGTTTTGTCTCCACAAACCTAGTTTCTATTTCTTCTTCCTATGATTCTTGAGTCTTGGTCTTCTTGCCAGTGTGGACTTCCTCCATTTCCACATCCCCTGTTTCATACACAATACTTTTCTATTCCTTCTCCTTTGTTGTTGGAGTCTTGATCTCCATTTTTTGTTAATGGGCCATGAATTAAAGTTAGACTTCCATTCAATCTTAGGCCTATATTCATGATCGTAATTTTAAGCGTTATATATTTTTTTTATTTTTTGCAATGACACATGAGGGTCGTAATGCCAAATATTCCCCATCTCAAAATTCATTTCTTTCAATGAATCTTCAGCTTCCTATAAGGCATGTCTAGTGTTGAAAAGGGGCCTATTGGCTTGCCTAACTTGAACATGTACCCCTTATTAGTAGGAACAAAATGGATTTGGTCCACATTTAGACTCTGTCTAATGAAATCTAGGAAAATATCCTCATTGGCATTAACACAGGAATGCGATAAGGAGGGAGCTCACACCCATAAAATCGAATCTCTGTTTATTCCTCAAACAAATATCAATCACCTGCCCTTGTATCCTTACTCAGCTGGAGGATTTATATTTTTTGAGGTAGGATTATTTGTGGGGAGACATTGTGAATAATTTTATAAGCAATTCCCATGTAAGAGGATATGAATTGGGAGTAGCCTTCATTATCTGGCCTCCTCCTAATAGCTACATCCAAATCAAAAACAAAATTCCTTTGATTTTTTAGGGCCATCATACTGATACCTAGGCACTCAAATTAATCTACATGGGTGTACACAATCAAATAAAACAATGAGCAATACATGAAGTATGAGGTGACACATAAATCGTGTAATTGGAATTTTATGGACTCAACCAAGAAGGAGGGTATGAAAAACATATGACTTGGTTGCGCCATATCTCTTAGAAACCCTAAGGAGGATTTATAGACCATGTTGGCATTATCATCCCCAAATAAATGAGAAATTATAGAGAGGATGAGTTGTATTGCTTCTGTGAAGGTGGAGACTGGGAAATTTTCAACAACATGCAAAGACTTTAAGCCACGAGCCAAAATCATTTGTAGGAAGGATTGTTTCTCTACAGCTAAGAGGGTACTATAACTGTAAATAAAAGTGGTTTATGTGAATTTCTGGGGTTCAAGGGAACTTGGGTATATCAGAGCTTTCTAGATCAGCTCTGTAGTCACATCTAGGATTTTGGCTTTGGTGGAAGATACAAAACAATTCTTATCTTCAATAGATGAAGAAATTAGCCAAGAAATGAACTCAAAAAAATAATAAAAAGAGGGAAAAATTTGATAGTATAACCCTAAATCGACTACCCGAAATGAGTCCTTTGCTCTGACATGATGGCCACACATGTTGAACTGAAGGTCTAAAAAGTGCTAAGGACAAGCGGGTTTGAAATCCATGCCTATGTGTCCAATAGTTGCTCGAAATTGGTGGAAGGTTTGACTTCCCAGGTTTTGGGGGTATTGGAGGCTGCTTTCTTCATTGTTATCATATATAGAAATAAGTTTTAGGTGTGGAGACCGACAGGTTACCTGATTTACCAGGTGATAGTTGAAAACAACATTGCTAGGAGCTCTAGATCATCTTAGTGAATGAACAATGTTGCAAACCAATTGAGCGATCGAATGGATTTTCCACAAGAAAAAGTTTGCAACCAGGAAGGGATTTTATAGGCGGAGGGAAATGTTTGTTTGACATCACGAGAGGGACACATGAAAAAATTTTATTGGGAGGTGACAGGTGACAGATGGACAAAATAGGGGGCAGACATTATCATTTTACCTTCAACACTCGATTTTTGACAACATAATAGGGTTCATGACGTTGTGGGTGGTTACCACCTTCCTCCAACGGGTGGATGAGTGGGGGGTGGGATGAAGTTGTGATCCCATGAAATATATTTGGCTCGTTGATCAGTGAATCCTTCCCCACTGAATATTCAACTCTGGGGGTAGCGTCAGTTTATCTGTCGCAAAAGTTAACCCCCCCCCCCCCCAAATGTGTCTCCGGGGATCAGTCGTGTTATCACCAAATTGAAGATGATGGGTTGCTTCAATATTCAACCTAGAGGAACAATTTCATACCACTTTTAGTTGGAACTTATCCTTTCCAACCTGAGAGGGCTCTCTCAAGGTAATGTATGATGATATTCAATAGACAATATTTGGAGACAAAGATGAATAAATATGAATGTATTTTGAATGTTTTTATGCAGGTGAATAATGTTAATAAGTAGTTACCATTGGGCATGGAGTCAGACGGAACTCAATTACATGAAAACATCTAACATGGAAGTTGAGGCATGTGTGTCTTATCATCAAAACGTAACTTGAAAAGTAAACCATATGCATACAGGAAATTGGAGCATTATTAAACAAGAATTCCAAGTGATTATACATAAATACAACTACATAAAATAAAAAGTATAGGTAAAACAAACACATATGAGAACACATAATGAATCTCAAGTCTGATAGAAGTCTTCTACAACTGTATATTATTGTCTTGAAGATATTACAAAAGTAGCTAGTAACATCATATCAATCAACCCACTCTAATCCTAGTATATACCTATTTATAGAGTGGGGACTCATACAAATGGTTTTCCACCTTAGCTAGCTTTGAAATCCTACCTCAGAGACAAATTTCAAATAGGATTACATCACTTGGAGACTTCCTAGGGATATTTTCTATTTGGGAGAGTTTATTTGAATACAAAAAGGACTCTTATTTCATTAAAAAACTCAAAAAATATATTTAATAACCCTTATCAACTGAAACCAACTAATTTTATGAGTGTACTAGATTTCTGATGTGTCATCATGCCACGTGGATGTTGATTTGGACCTCTTCCAAGTCGAATTTTACAATTTTTGTACAAATCTGTCTAGTGAAAATTCTAAAAAAAATAGGCCTTGAAGATGAGTTCATAATTTCCAAACCCTGATGGAATTGAAAAAATTGAGAGACATTTATGTATATGGTCATATCTTGAAGAAAAACCTCTTTCATATTTGGAAAATTATTTTTAATTTGGTCATAAATTAAACTTGAAGTTGACTGCTAAAATATTCATGTACATGAAATTTCATAGCGCTCATTCCGTAGCGAACTCCAAAATCCACCTTTTGCATGACCTTTGACATTTACGACTATTGGAGGGTCTTCCTTGGGTATAATAAGCTAAATAAATGCCTCTAACACCCTCTGCCATGTATTTTTTGAAGCAGTTTTAGCTTAAGGAAACCTACAACAAGTTTGTAGCAAAAACTCAACCTCAAGCCTAGAGCACGCTATGAACTCACCTAGTTTGGAATACTTTTTGTAATTTCTCCTCCTTTGCCCAAAAATCATATTTGTAGCTTGCATATGTATTTTTATGATCGCTTAAGACATATAGTTACCAAATATGTGTGGCTTACCATCTTTAACATCAACATCTGGCATAATCACTTTAAGACCCTTTTTCTTCAATTCAGCTTGTAGCATCTTTATCAAACCAAAATAACATGATGAGGTGTTTACCACTGATACGCTAGAGTTAATACCTTGAAAGACTTCAGATTGAGATTTTGAGATGTCCAATTGATGAGTTGGCATGCTTTGTTGCCTTGATGAGTTTTCATACACATGAAGTTTGACAGTTGAGCTGCCCCCTTCAAAAAATGGCCCAATGACATTTCTTGAACTCATTTGATGATTCAACTACCTCCTTACATGTGTTAAATGCCTCAAAAAGACCACAAATTCATAACACTAGAAAAACATAGCATTAGGCAAGTTTGTAGTAAATTCTGACTATTTTACACTGATTTCACTACAAACTTGGGTAAAAGTGTCAAGTTCACTCTAATGACCATATTTTTTCATGCATGAGATATTTGTGGATTTTTCTTTGACATTGACTCCTATCACATGAATGATGACCATTAAGACCCCTCACATATGTGCATGTTTTGAAAAATATAAGTTCAAAAGACCCTATTCAACTCTAAGTAACTTAACCTAATTAACTTAAGACCAACCAAATTTTATCATCGATAGCAGTGGCTCCAATAGGGATGTTGTGCCCCTGTGGTGTAGCAAAGAACCAACATACCAGGTGCCTTATCCATTGGGATGATCCCAACCTCCCTTCATATTCTTTAGCCTAAATTCGTCCCTTGATATGCTCTTGATGCAAAAACACTTGTACAAACTGGAACTTGTAACTACAATCTTCAAACTAAATGTTGAAAGAGATGCTTTCCAAACAAGCTTATTTATGTACATAAAAATCATACTCTAACAACTAAAAATCAAACTTTTAATTTCAAGCAATATGAAATTTCCAGTATAGCCAATCAAAGAGTTGATCCAACACCTGGGCTTCTTGATGTACTTGAATAACATTGGAAGTGAGTCTTCTATTGGAAACTCAGAATGAAAATTGAATCCCTGCTCCATAACAAATACAAAATTTGTCTTGGCTGATGACTACAACAAACTTACCATTGGATCTTGGAAACCATGAAAAATCACCTTTTCTTGATGAGTAATGTTGGAAATACTGAGAAAGGGGGGTGGGGGGGGGGGGTGTGTGAATCAATATTTCTCTCAATTATTATTATTATTAATCTTTCAGAGCATTAGTTAATCTTCAATTATTAGTAGTTTTTGTACAATGATAGCAGTAAACAAAAGGAACACAAATGCACACATTTTTTAAGGTGGAAACCCCCTCTGGGACAAAAACCACCTGAATTCTTTTCTAATATTTTTTTAATATTCAAATCCAATTGAAAAGAAGCTCTAACTTCCTATAATCTAGAAAATTATTCTTCTCCACCTCCCACTGGATGGATGCTCCAACGCCCAAGATTCTTCAGTAGTCAACTGAACGGATGCCCCAACACCCAATGAGCTACAACTCACCCTAGCACCACCCTACCACCCTGAATTTTTCACAATATTGAACCTGTTGGTGACTTCATGTACTAGCCTAGCACCACCCTACCACCCTATAGAAGAATACAAGAAGAATGGACTCCCTTACCAGGGAAAATGGTCCACTTTACAATGATATAGAATGATGTAGAAGAAGAAGACACGCTAGACCATAACCCCAACTATGATACAAATACCTAATGATGATCCTAGACCTCCTGAAACTGTCTCTTCAATTCTTGGCAGATAGACACTTGTAAATTTTTTACAATGATGCTTTTACAATGACTCAGTACAATGATACCTTTACAATGACTGTATGCACTGCTTCCCACGTGAAGAATTCATGTCGTGAACTTCTTGCTATTGTTCAGCACCTTGATTGATGCTCTTACCATGCTACCCTTTCTCACTCTTTGGAACATAATATCATGCATTGATTCTTACCTTGATGAATATATTATACCTGCAAATTTTTTTCAAGGAAATACCCATGATATGATAAGAACAAAACTTACCTCATCCTGTAGAGCATATGTAAGTGCTAAACAAAAAGAAACAAATTAGAATACAAAGAACCTAATTAAATTAAGAGATGAACATGCATATACAAAATATACTTACCTGGAGATTACCTCTTCTGCACCTTTCTTTGCTTTTCTGCCCTAGCAAGTCTGGTCCTTTGGATCCCTTGACAACACATGATCTAGCTTTTTCTTGCCTTCTAGGAGCTCGATATTGAATCTGGTGTATCTCTGTTATTTCAGATCCCCAATATGTGACTTTCGGTTCTGTAGTAGTCCTCTAAGTCTTCTTTCCTGTTAGTGTCAGAATATGTATTCTGCCATCAGTGATCAAAATCACTCTTTTCATATTCATTTTAGGTGTCCCACTTAGAAATTTTTTATGATTACATTAGTTCATGTAGAAAATTGATTCACTGATAGTAGCCCTAGTCATAAAGTCTGATTCTCCCTCACAAATTATCATTTTCTAGCCCACCTTCATGTCTTGTTGAACATACAAAACACTTTTGAAAAGCTTATTTCACTATGTCTTACGTCATTCAAAGTCAACCATGGAGTCAGGTCATTTAAGGTCCCATTAGGTCATTAGGTTTCATTGTTCAAAGTCCAAAATGCACCATTCCATCTCATAAGGTTAGAAAAAGGTGTGAGAGTGATCCCAGTAATGTCTCTTTACCATGTAAAAATGATCTCCAAGATTTTTTCCAAATTTGTAATTTGATTTCAAGTGTGAGTTTCATTCCAAGATGTAATTTTATTTTTATTCATGTAATTTTATGTTAGTTAAAATGTAATAAGTACTCAATCTCCAAGGGATGCCAACTTAGAGTTTTAAATTCCAACACATCAAGTTTAAAATACAAAAAGTGTCTACTTCAGCAAATGATCAAATGTAAAAGGGAGTTTTCTTTTTCCAAGAGTGCCTAAGTCATCATTTTCCACAAGCACTAAACTCTAATTTCCTCTCCCACTGAGCTAGGGTTTGCTATGGAATCAGAGACATATGAGCAGAGCAGGCATAAGCTAGGTCACATCAGTAATTATGAAGCCATTCCAAACTCATAAACATCATGTATCCATCATTTTCCAGGAAATCATTCCAAGAGTCAAGCCATTTGCCACTCATAGGGCGAGTTTTACTTCAAACTATGTTTTTGACCAAACAGAAATGAATTTGACAAATGTGAGAGTTTTTTTTGTCCATCATAGGTCTAATAAGGAAAATCTCATTTATTTTTTAAACAAGTGTCATGGTTTGGGATAAATGTCGAAAATACAGGTGCCATACGAGAGTTACTTCACTCCTGGAGTGACCTTGGGAAAAACAATGTTTCTCCTAGCTAGAGTGTCCAAATGACTTGCTTGATAAGTCAAATATCAACTAGAATGGAATATATTTCCAATGTGCTATCATGAGCTCCATTTGGAGTTGAGTAAGGCCTCCAAAAGTTTCCGGTAAGATCACACTTCATTTTTTCACCCCCATTCTGCACTTTTTGACTAGTCTTGTGAGAATTGACTTTTGAGGGGCTATAATTGATCATTTTTAGTGCTTGATAGGTCCATTATGTAGTCAAGAGAGATATATTTCCAATTAGCTATTATGAGCTCAATTTGGACTTTGGGAAGGCCTTAAAAATTGGCCTTAAATATGGCACTGTGCATAAGAGTTTGGCGTTGCGCATAGAGAATTTTTTCCAGTGCAAATTTACACAGCGCTGCGCATAGAGAGGGGGCGCTGCATACAAGGCCAGACTCCTCCATATTGTTCCAAAACTCCTAAAATTTTCTTCTCCACCTCAAATACAAGTAATTTAACCCTTATATCTCCCTCCATATTCATTTTTATGCTTATTTTTGTGTTTCATGTTGGCTAAAATTGCAAGGAAACCCTAGTTTTCCTTTGCCTTTCCCAAAATCCCCATCCCCCTCACAAAATTTCCAAACCCCTCCTTCTCCCAATTGATTTTCCCTAAACCATACTAAATCACCCTATACCTCTAAAGACATTAAACCTACCCCTACATCCTCATCCCTAAGTCCCTACACCCTTTTCCATAAAAACCCCAATTTCTAGGAATTTCACTTTTTTTTCCTAGATTCCCCCCTACTGTTGACCTGTAATTAAATTATCATTTTCATCTCCCTTAATATTTTCACCTCCCATCACCTCAAAAGGTTTCATAACCTTTTTCTCCATCTCCCTTAATTTTTTTGACCCTATCCCTATCACCTAAAGCCCTCATTTCATCATTTCCTTCCCTGCTCCCATTCCCTTCACTCCCTTATTCACTCTCCCTTTCTTCCCTCTTCCCTAGGGTTTCCAAAGTTCCAAAGAAACAAGCATGGAGAGAGAGGAAAAATATTACAGAGAGGAGGAGCACAATGATGATGAGTTTGAGGAAGATGAGATTGGACAACAATGAAGGCCACACAAGGGAGGCATAATCATCAGAGTACAGCCATCAAGCCTTAGAGAGCTAGAGGCTTCACCTTTAGCTGTGTCCTATTTCAGATATGTCAGGTGCTATGAGTTTTGTTAAAAGGTGGAAAGAGTTCAACATCACCTTGAGTTGACTAGGCTTTTCATACTCAACCTCCATGATAACAGGGTAACTCTTGCAGGTGTAACTTTTTCCATTTCCACTTCTATTATTTCTGATGCCTCCTTAGCTCAACTTGACATGTGATTGGGAGATTTCACTTTTGAGGGGTCAAATCAGCTCCAAATAAGAAACCCTAAGAATATATGGAAAGTATACAGGACAGGCTTTAGAATGAGCTATAATGAGCTCAATTTTGACATCGGGAAGTATTTCAAAAATTACCTGCAAGAAGGGTTATTTTTTCCTCCTTGGCGATGTGCATAGGACAAATTCCGCCTATTTTGGAGTTTTCTTTATTTTTCACGTAATTTTTTAGTTTTACCTCAATAGTTGGGGTTTCCACTAATGTAATTGATAAATATGAATGTAATTATGATTATTATTAGTTTACTATATGTAGATTCATTAGCTTGAGTCTTCTAGAGGTCAAATGAATCAGTTACCTCTCTTTTAGAGGCAAGTTGTTGGGTCTTCCTAGTCTTCAGATTCTTGTTCAGCATTTGGTGGAAACTGATCCTCATCTCATGGATTTGACTCCCTGAGGCTAGGGTGAGTTTTTTTGAGGTCTATATATTCTTCTTCTCTCTCATTAGTAAGGGTTTGACTCAGTTGGATGCTTGGCCTTTGAAGAGACAAACTTTATATCAGTTTTGAGTAGGAATATTAATCAGATTTGTAGCTATTTTTATGGGATCCTTGTGGTATGGTGTTTAGTTCAGTTTCTCCTTTTTTTTGACGTGTTGAAATGTATTGTTAAGTTTATTCATCATTTCATAACTTCTAAGTGAATGTATGCAAGTTAGATAACAGAATCCATACTCATATGCTCTGTTTTGGGTAGACATTCATAGTCTGTTAAATTTCTCCAGTTTAGAAAAAACCCATGATTTCACCATGCTCTTCTAGCTCCTCACATATCTTGATCATCCCACCCATTGAAATCCTAAAGTGCTAAATCATTATGCCTACCTTGCCCCATAGAACACCTTGCAAATTTTGACCTAATTTCCCTTGCCCTGACTATTTTTCTTCTTCTAATTCAGCACAACCCTATACAATAAAATCAAAACCCTGAGCTACTATACCTAGCCTAATATCTTCTTTACTCAGACATGTTGGTTGCTATCCTTACAGAGAGATCCCTCTCCTTGCATAGTAGGGCTAGCTACTTGGCTAGTTTGTGGTTACCTCTGAATTGCCTTCTTCAGCTTGAGGTTCAATTTGAGTGATAACATATTGGCGACCATACTGCAGAAGAAAAATATCATATATTCCTTGGGAAAATGACAAATTTTAGATCTAATTGCTAATGGTGGAAAACAATTAGATGCATATGAAGGCTAAACTCTTCACCTGGTGACTCCAACTTCATTTAAATACTCCACTGGAGGATCGACCTTGCCAGCAGGAAAATGGAAGGATCTTACATAAAGGTCAGGTATTCAAAGTGGAATTGTATTCAATATCTAATCTACTTTCTTGTAAATTACTTCTTTTATTTTCCTAAAACTATCCTGAAAGTTTTACGGAGTTTGTTGTATGATAAAGATGATCAAAATATTGATTATACATATTTAAAGAGTGTAAATACCGAATTTTGCTTTGATTTTGATCAAGATCAAGACCTCTTACCTGAAAATTGTACATATCCTTTTGAAGTTGATGAGCCTAAAGGGACCAAGACTAATCCTATAGCTTCTGTACATACTCCTAGACCTTCTATAGTCCCAAATAGATATAAACATCTCGTCTTACCTCCTATACTCCATGCTTTCCCTGAAAATCATTACCTATATCTATCGAGGTTTGATGGTGAATATGACAACATCACTACTAAGAGAGATATGAATAATTTTGAGAATTTCCTCGACATTTTTGAAGTTGATGAAGAAGTTGTCAGTATCAGGCTATTTTCTTTTTTTTTGTAAGGAAAGGTCAAGAGTTGGTTCAAAAACTTGCCTGCCGCGAGCATCTCAGATTTCCCATAGTTCGTCAAAGTTTACCTCGACAGGTGGGTGGTAAAAAAAAAAACCTTTCTTAATTCTAAAAGAGTATGACCAGCTGAAAAGATAGCTAGGGGAGACAGTACAACAGTTTTCTACCAGATTCAATCAAGTCTATTATTTGATACCTGCTGATATAAGACCCCCTCATGGCTCAGCTCTTTTACATTACCTAGATGCCTTTGATCCAGAAATGGAGTTTCAGCTGAGAGAAAGGAACCTTGCAACACTTGAAGAGATGCAGAACAATGCAATAGATGTAGAGGTTAACCTTCTGATCATAAGGGCAAAGCTGAAGGAAGAAGAGAAGAAGAACATTGCAGAGCACCTGACATGTTTAGAGGTAAAGCTCAACATTTTGGTAAGTACAATAGAGGAAATGATGCAAAGGATAACCATGAGAGATGTATTTTCTATTCAAGATCATCCTGACCCACTTATCCCAGAAAAAGAAGAGATTGCAAGCCCTAAAAAAATTTCTGCTAATCCCAACCACCATAGATTAGAAAATGGATTTGTAGATCAATTTGAGGAGAAAAATTCTGATAATATAATGTGTATGATTGGTGAAATTACTTATATTGATTATTTTCCAAAGTTTGATCAGTATGATGATGATTATGTACTCCAAACAGAAGTTAATATTGTAGAGCAATCAACAGTTGGTTTGTGGGAGGAAATCCAGTTTCAGCGGCTTGAAAATAGTGATCAGCCGATGCATATCAGCTATGACAGTGATGAGGAAAGTCTAGAAAATTTGGTAGTAAGTGAAGGATATTTGCCTCTTTATTTTACTTCATTTCATTTCATCAAAGATAACTTTCATGCGATCAGAAATCAACACTCATTGAGTTTTGATCTTGTCAATCACGAGGATAATCAATTTTTTATCAGAGCTCCTTACCCTTGTGTTTCTCCTCATTTGAAAAAATAAGAGAAAACTATAAACAAGCAGATAAGTGAGTGGTCAACGCTATAAATGATGAACATTCTCCTAAATTGGTTGAGAAAATAATTTGCAACATAGAATCTTCCTTAGCTCTAGATTTGCATCCACCGAATGCTATTGAATGTTAGGTTGCAGATAAAGGCTTGGAAGTGGAAAGACATGATAAAAAGATGCAAGATGATTTTGTACCACTTTGTTTTGAAACATTTCAATTTTTAAAGAATTTTTTTTATAATATCTCTAAATTAAAGGATGAGAAGCTTGTAGAGTGTCATGCAGTCTCATTAAAACTGATGGATACGTTTCAGCAGTCTTTTCAAGTTTTGCGTGACCCAGGAGTAGATGTGTTAGATGATATCTGCAATAAATGTCCTTCTCCGTTAGCTAACTATGAGCCCAAAAAGAGTGTTGATATAAACTTGATCTGACAGTCGACTTCATTGTTTTGTTCAGCAGGTGTTTCATTACAAAGCTCATACCAAGATTTGCAGTCATATCAGGAGAGTAATGAAGAAGATTCTTGTTTTACTATTGATCATCAAGAAAAATTAGTCATTCACGAGCTTCAGGATCCTTTTGTCAACTTGCTGCAATCATCAAGGAAAGAAAGCTCAGATGTTAGGAAAAATTATAACCAAGGTACGAAGACTACCTAGAGCAAAGCAGTAATGTTTTAGATGGGCTGGAAATCAATATGTATTCCTATGAAGATCATTTCGCAGCATTCTTGAGGTCAGTCGGTGGGCTTGTGCTTTGCAATTTCATCAAGATTCAATTTTTTGACAAGTTTTCATGGGAGTTGCCTTTTAGTAGTTCTTTCTTCTTGCTCATAAGCAAGCACTTGCAGTAAATTCAAACAACAGCGATAATTCTTACACAGTTGCATTGGTTGTTCCATTTAACTTGATCAAGTGATGAATGGATTAGTTCGAGTAGGTTTTGTTGAATAAGCTCAATTCTGAGCATCTTTTTCAGTCAGTCTTGAGCCAGTCTTGAGTCAGTTTATTGAGTCAAGTTTTCAGTATTCATTTAGTCTTTATCTTTTGACTCCATACCCAATGGATAGGCACTTGGTCTATGGTTTTCTTGGCCTCCAAGGAGCTACCATCCCCAGTTGGAGCTGATGTTAGTGTCAGAATATGCATTCTGCCACCAGTGATCAAAATCACTCTTGTTATATTCATTTTAGGTGTGTTGGGGTTCCTATGTTTTGGAAGATTTGGCAATACCAAAATATAAGACAACATCAAACCACTTTTGGATCCTAGGATCTAGCCCTCCTAGATCCGGAGAGGGATCTCTCCAAAAGAACAAAGAATGATATATATTTGAAGCTCAAAATGAGATGTTAGGCTAGGTATGAAGCGCGAAGGGGGTATGAAATGATTTGCTTGGTTGGTTTTTGGGTTGAGTCATGAGATCATATACTAAGAAAGTAATGGAAAGAAAAGGAGCAAAGAAGTATGAAGTTTCGGTAAAAGAGGATAGGTTAGGAAGGTGCCATCCATTGGGCTATGGTGTCATGAAAGGGAATTACTTGCAAACATCTAGCCAAGGCTTTCAGAGGGCAAGTCATCTATACAAAAGGATCTTTTAGATAGATGATGGAACGAAACAATAAGGGAAGAAGGTGAAAGCAGGAAATACACCCAATTTTTGTCTACAAATTAGGTCAGAGGTCATTTAACTCCAGACCTTCTTGGACATACTCATAGGCAACTTTCAATGAAGTCACAAAGGGGCATCTTATAGATCAGACTAGAGGTCATTTAACTCCAGGTCTACTTTAGCATGCTCCAAGGGAAAAATAGAGATAAGTTTAAACAAAGCCAGGGTCTATAGATCAGAGAAGGACTTTGAACCTTCAATGCTTTGACACCAACAAGAAACATGCAAGTAGAAAACCCCGAATTCACACATCAGCTAGCAGGAAATAACATCTGATACACTGGTTAAACCACATGAATTTACTCTTAGATTCACAATCAGCGGAAGAAATTGAAGGTAGGGAGAGCAGAAACATAGGGTACCATGCGAGGGTAAATCCTATGCTATATTTCTGATGCATACCAGAAGACCAATGAATAGTATGAAAAATGTAATAAACAATGTTAGAGAAAACATCACCAATAGTAATAGACCAGGATCTTGTGAAATTTTCTTGATTAATCGATGCAAAACCAGTCACATACACTGAGTTCAATGGCTAATACATTCCAAACTTTCTCCTCCCAGCCTACTACATTACAAACTACTCTGCTACTCCCTCCCAAGACTGTTCTAACAGTCGAAATGAATCCCTCTAACTACAACAGCAACAACCGAACAACAACCCTTTACAATATGTTCTCAGGGATTCTTATAGGAGAAGAGAATAACAGGAGTAGATTATATTCATTAAATGGATCTTATTAAGACAGAGTGGGGAAAGAGTTTGTGCCCACTCTGCTTAATAACTCTGCATGTACTCTGTAGACTATTTCGAAGCCTCTGTCAGGTCGATATTTGACCTCTGATGTTTCTTTGGAGTCCTTTCTGGCTGCAAGGCCCTCTGTTCTGTATTATGAAGCAAGTAAGGTGACTGAAAGGTCTTCAGGTCTCCATGCTTCCATAACTGCAGTCCTGATAGTCTTTAAGAAGTTTCTGTCAGAGTAATTAACTATTTCTGGGCTCGAGGAGGCATGGAGACCGCTGTAGGAAGGTGTGCCCCTGGAGAAAACACGTTCTGTTGTTATGTAGCGTTGATATGACTTGTTGGTGCACTCTTTGGTCTTCTAACTAGTGCCTTAATCCTTTGAACGCGGGATTATCACATTAAATCTTCAATTGCGGGCTTAAATCCCTCAGATCCGTCTCTGCTGCTTCACTTGGCCTCTTTAATGGCCTCTATGTGCTCTTGAATCACTGTGAGTGTGATTCCTGAAGCAGAGTGAAAAATCCACTCTCTAAACCCTGCACAGTAAAAATTAATCAATTATAAAACTCAGGGGATGGCGGAAGGAATGCTGTGGAGGCCTGGAGGAACTGTGGACACAACAGAAAATGGTGGATAAATGCAGTGAAACGGTGGAAATGGTCGATATGCAATGGTGGAGGGCTAGACAGGTGGAGGCGTAGTGGAGAAAAAACGTTGGCCATTCGATCTTGCATGGGGGCGATGATCGACAGCGGAAAATTCACGATGAAGGGTTTTGGAAATCAGGCGAAGCACAAAATAAATGGTTGAAATGCCGTGAAGGCATGTGACGTGTAGCTCTGGCGATGGGACCCGGTCAATGGTGGGGCATTGATTTATTCTGGGTCATCCGATCTCAGGAGGAGATCAACGGTTGAGAACGCATCGGAAGGTGACAGATGGTGGGCCAGGGGTCCCCTCTGCCTTGACTATCACCCGCGCATCTTCGGGGTGCGAACGTCGTCGGATGGCCGGCCATAGATCTGACGGTGGACTAAAATATCGCATCGAGCTTGCAGTCGAACTTTAACGCGCGATGAGGGCAGTTTTTCAATAGTGCTCGAAGCCACGTGTCTGCTGATGAATGGCATCACTGCCAAACAAAAAATATTGCCCTCCTTCCAAAGGCGGTGCGATGGAAACCGCCGGTTTTGAACAGTGCTTTGGCGGGGACCACCGGGGCAGATGCAATGTGGGCCGTCAATCTGTGGATTAGATCGACTGTGGATATGTGATCGAAGGGGTAAATGGGGGGGAACGAGCGCATTGTGAAAAAGCGCTGACCGTTAGATCTTACACAGATCGACGGCTCAGATCTTAGCGGAGCGGGGCTATAGACCAAACCCAATCGCATCGGGATTTCTTTGTGTAACATAGGAATGCGCTCACCAAAAGCTTGCGATTGCGATAATGCCTTATGCTTTGGCCCCTAGTCTTGGCACTGGGTTACGTGGGGAAGTGGTTTAAGGGGGGCTGGCTGAAAGGGGCTTAACCTGCATATGTCAAATGGATGATTTTAAGCCAAAAATAGGGCTTTTTAAGGCTTAAAAGGGGTTTCGATAGAAGGAATAAAGAGTTTTTAAGGCCGAATAAAGGTATTATAAGGCTTAAAGGGGAGTTAGGGTGATTTGAATGGGTTAATGAGGAATTAAGGGAGGGGGAAAAGGTGAAGAAATAGAGGTTTAAAGGGATGAAATAAGGGGGATCAGGGCCTTTTGGGCAATTTCTTCACAAACAGATAGGCTTCTCTCATGGAATTAGCAGTGAGGATTTATCAAAGGACCAAGGCATAAGGAGGCTTCAAGGATGATCTGTTTTCAAAGGGAATGCATTCCTTGAAGGCTCAAAAACATTTTAGCCCCCTGTTTTCTTGTCCAAAAATTCATAGGGGGCTAACAAGGTGTCCCACTCAGAAATTTTTAATCATTCCATTAGGTCATGTAAAAAATTGATGGTAGACCTAGTCATAAAGTCTCAATCTCCCTCAAAAACTATCATTTTATGTCCCACCTTCATGCCTTGCTGAACATAAAAAAACACTTTTGAAAAGCTTATTTCACTATGTCTTATGTCAATCAAAATCAACCATGGAGTCAGGTCATTCAAGGTCCCATTAGGTCATTAGGTTTCATTTTTAAAAGTCCAAAAATGCAACATTCCATCTCATAAGGTCAGAAAAAGGTGTGAGAGTGATCCCAATAATTTCTCTTTACCATGTAAAGACAATCTCCAAGATGGTTTCCAAAGTTGTAATTTGATTTCAAGTGTGAGTTTCATTCCAAGATGTAATTTTATTTTTATTCATGTAATTTTATATCAGTTCAAATGTAATAAGTACTCAATCTCCCAAGGCTACCAACTCAGAGTTCCACATGCCAACACATCAAGTGTCAAATACAAAAAGTGTCTACTTCAGCAAATGATCAAATGTCAAAGGGCGTTGTCTTTTTCCAAGGGTGCCTAAGTCATCATTTTCCACAAGCACTAAACCCTAATTTCCTCCCCCATTGAGCTAGTGTTTGCTATGGAATCAGAGACATATGAGAAAAGGAGGCATAAGGTAGGTCATATCAGTAAGTATGAGGCCATTCCAAACACATAAAAATCATGTCTCCATCATTTTCCAGGAAATCATTCCAAGAGTCAAGCCATTTTCCACTCATAGGGCCAGCTTTAATTCAAACTATGTTTCTAACCAAAAAGAAATGAATTTGACAAACATGAGAGAGGTTTTTGTCCATCATAGGTCCAGGAAGAAAAAAATCCTTCATTTTTTACACAAGTGTCATGGTTTGGGATAAGTGTCAAAAATATAGGTACCATAGGAGAGTTTCTTCACTCTTGGAGTGACCTTGGGAAAAATAATTTTTCTCCTAGCTATAGTGTCCAAATAACTTGGTTGATAATAAAAATGCCAACTAGACTTGAATATCTTTCCAATGAGCTATCATAAGCTCCATTTGGAGTTGAGGAATGCCTCCAAACATTTCTTGTAAGAGCACACTTCATTTTTTCACCCCCATTTTGCACTTTTTGACCAGTCTTGGGAGAATTGATTTTTGAGGGGCTATACTTGATCATTTTAAGTTCTTGGTAGGTCCATTGTGTAGAAAATAGAAATATATCTCCAATGAGATATCATGAGATCAATTTGGACTCTAGTAAGTCCTTCAAAGTGGCCTTCAAGATGGCATTGCGCATAGACAGTGCAAATTTACACAACACTGCGCACCTGGGTGTGGCGCTGTGCACAAGGCTAGACTCCTCCAAATTTCTCTAAAACTCCTCAAATTTGATTCTCCACCTAAAATAAAAGTAATTTAACCCTTATATCTCCATCCATATTCATTTTTATGCTTATGTTTATGTTTCATGCTGGCTAAAATTGCAAGGAAACCCTAGTTTTCCTTTTCCTCTCCCAAAATCCCCATCCCCCTCACAAATTTCCCAAAACCCTCCTTGTACCAATTGATTGTCCTTAAACCCTACTAAATCACCCTATACCTCTAAATACACTAAACCTACCCCTACATCCTCATCACTAATTCCCTACACCCTTTTCCATTAAAACCCCAATTTCTAAGAATTTCACTATTTTTTCCTAGATTTCCCCCCTATCTTTGACCTGTAATTAAATTCTCATTTTCATCTCCCTTAATATTTTTACCTCCCATCACCTCAAAAGGTTTCATAGCCTTTTTCCCCATCTCCCTTAATTTTTGTGACCCTATCACTCTCCCCTAAATCCCTCATTTCATCATTTCCTTCCCTGCTCCCATTCCCTTCACTCCCTTATTCACTCTCCCTTTCTTCCCTCTTCCCTAGGGTTTCCAAAGTTCCAAATAAACAAGCATGGAGAGAGAGGACATAGATTAAAAAGAGGAGGAACACAGTGATGATGAGTTTGAGGAAGATGAGATTGTACAACAAAGAAGTCCACATAAGGGAGGTAGAATCATCAAAGTAGAGCCAGCAAACCTTAGAGAGCTAGAGGCTTCACCATTATCTATGTCACGTTTCAGATATGTCGGGTGCTATGAGTTTTTTGAAAAGGTGGAAAGATTTTAGCATCACCCTAAGTTGACTAGGCTTTTCAGACTGAACCTCCTGATAACAGGGTAACTCTTGTAGGTGTAAATTTTTCCATTTCCAGTTCTATTATTGCTGATACCTCCTTAGCTCAACTTGACATGTGATTGTGGGTTTATCCCACAAATTTTGAGCAATTTTGAAATTTTTTGGAAATTTTTGAATTTTTGGGCAAATTAAAAAAAAAAAAAACACAGAAAAACTAGCTCTATGCGCAGTGCCATGGCGGTGCGCAATCTTTTGGGGCATCCAATGGACAAATGGAGGACATCAGTGGGTTAATAATGATGAGGACATTCCCCCTGTACTTTTTCTAAGAATTTGGAGCAAAAATGGTCAGGAAAAAGGGCCAAAAACACCCAAAAAAATCATGTTTCTGCCTCTTTTTTAGGGTGGCACTGTGCATAGAGGCAGTCTTGTGAGATTGCACTTTTGAGGGGTCAAGACAGCTCCAAATCAGAAACCATAAGAAGATCTGGAAAGTAGACAGGATAGGCTTTACAATCAGCTATCATGAGATCAATTTGGACATCGATAAGTCTTTCAAAAGTGACCTCCAAGAAGGGTTATTTTTTCCTCCTTGGCGCTACACATAGGACAAATTCTGCCTGTTTTGGAGTTTTCTCTGTTTTTCACATAATTTTTTAGTTTTACCTCACTATTTTGGGTTTTAATTGATGTAATTGATAAATATGAATGTAATTATGATGAGGATTAGTTTACTATACGTACATTCATTAGCTTGAGCCTTCTAGAGGTCAAATGAATCAGTTTCCTCTCTTTTAAAGGCAAGTTGTTGGGTCTTCCTAGTCTTCAGATTCTTGTTTAGCATTTGGTGGAAACTAGTCCTCATCTTAGGGATTCGACTCGCTGAGGCTAGGGTGAGTTTTTTTTAGGTCTACATATTCTTCTTATTTCTCATTAGTAAGGGTTGGACTCAGTTGGATGCTTGGCCTTTGAAGAGACACACTTTGTATAAGTTCTGAGTAGGAATATTAATCAGATTTGCAGCTATTTTTATGGGATCCCTCTGGTATGGTGTTTATATTATTTTATCTTTTTGTTTTCATGTGTTGAAATGTATTGTTAAGTTTATTCATCATTTCATAACTTCTAAGTGAATGTATGCAAGTCAGATAAGCAGAATCCATTCTCATATGCTCTGTTTTGGGTAGACATTCACAGTCTCTTAAATTTCTTCAGTTTAGAAAGAACCCATGATTTCACCATGCTCTTTCTAGCTCCTCACTTGTCTTGATTATCCCACCCATTGAAATCCTAAAGTGTTAAATCACTATGCCTACCTTGCCCCATATAACACCTTGCAAATTTTGACATAATTTCCCTTGCCCTGACAACTTTTCTCCTTTTGATCTAGCACAACCCTATACAATCAAATCAAAACCCTGAGCTACTATACCTATCCTAATATCTTCTTTACTCAACCATCTTGGATGTGATCCTTACAGAGAGAGCCCTCTCCCTACCTAGTATGGTTAGCTACTTGGCTAAGCATGGTTTGTGGTTACCTCAAAATTTCCTTCTTCAGCCTGAGGTTGAATTCGAGTGATAACATTTCCAATGCCATAGGTCTCACCCAATTTGGATTCTTCAAGAAAAATTTATGTCCAATATCTCACAATGACCTAATTATGGACTTGTTTAGTAAAGTGAAATTGTACGACATGCCACGTGTCAATGTTTCCTCATTCAGCTCTGGAATTGATACACAGAAAACTACAGTCCATGCAATATCCACCAATTTTTAGAGAATTCTAATCCGATACTCAGAGAGAGATTTATGAAAATTTTCCCAACGTCACCTCTTTGAGATGAAGTTTAGGAGCCTACAAAAACCCTAACTTCCACAAATCATATCTCTGAAAATACTGCGCACCATGATATGAAATTTTTACATAAGCTTCCTCATAAAAATTTCAGCTTTTGAAACTTCGTAAAAAAACATTATGGCGAAAATGCCACGATGACCTGTTTGAGGTAGTGAAATCCCTACATGAGGAGGATATGAGGATCGAAATTTATATAAATGCTTAGGTTGAGAGGGCCTTCAACGAGTGAACGTGGCAGGGATTTTAGGAGATTAAAGATTATTAATTATTGATTGTTCAATGAGCACAACCAATGATTAGTGTCATGTCACAACCCCATGGGGTTTTAACCCACTAACTAGGGTTACTAACTTCAAACATGAATATCTCTCAAACCGTGAAGAATTAGGTGTGGCATGCCATATATCAATAGAAACATCTCAAAAAGTAGAAACCATAAAAAATATCCTTGACTTGGAATATATTAATTTGGTAGGTAAAAATTACCATGCAAGATCGGGGTAGCCCTTGGTGTTGCTTGGGTTGACATCAATGAAAACCATTGATCAACAATCTCCCCCTTTGGTATTAATGGCAACACAAGTACTCCCCCTGTGATCACGGAACCTCTTCCTACAACATTCTCTCCCCCTTCGACATCAATGGCAAAGGGTAACTCCCCCTGACACACAACCATCCTGCAAACTTGTACACACTTCTACTCCCCCTTTATATTCTGAATAAGGAAAATATAATGAGAACTTGGGAGAATCCAAATCTTTTGGAGAGGTAAGGGTTAGTGAAAATATCAGTGATTTGTTCTTTGGTAACAACATATTCGAGTTTGATATTATTTTTAGCGACTTGTTCTCTAACAAAATGATATTTGATCAAAATGTGTTTTGTTTTTTAATGCGTGATAGGATTCTCAGAGATTCTGATGGAACTGGTGTTATCACAGAAGATAGGAATAGGATCACTGAATTGTACTTGAATATCTTGCAAATTTTGTTTCATCCAAAGGACTTGAGTACAACAAGTTTCCACTGCAATGTATTATGCTTCCGCTATAGATAACGAGATTGAGGTTTTCTTTTTTCTCAACCATGATACGAGACAACCACCTAGATATAATGTTGCTGCACTAGTACTCTTATGATCATCAATTCTTCCTGCCCAATCTGCATTTTTAAAGGCTTGAATAATGATATTTTTACCCTTGGGATACCACAATCCATATTCTGCTATGCCCTTTAGATATCAAAAAATTATTTTGATGGCAATAATATGTGATTCTTTTGGTGCTGCTTGGAATCTTGCTACTTGTCCAACTGCTTGCATAACATTTGGCAGAGAGGTTGTTACATATAGAAGACTACCAATCATATATCTGTACAACCTGTTGGGGCCCTTGTTTTTGAAAACTTGTTTGGAATATTTTTCATTTTGAATAAAGGATTTCCTTTTTGGGTTGCTGCAAGATGACACATGGCAATCGCGACCAAGTCGCGACTACAGCAAGCCGCAGAGCTATCAAGGTGGCGCAAGAGCAAGAGATAGCTGAAGAAAGTAGATGCATGAGGATATACAATGGAAGACAGAAAGTGGAACACACAGATAACAAGAGAGAAGCTTGAAGCAGCTGAAGAAGAATGAAAAGAGGAACTAACAGTTGCGAAAGTGGGTGGATAAATAGCAGTCACCTGGCCAAGAAGAGAGGAATATGCAATAGGAGACGGAACACAGAGCGACTGAAGGAGATCGGCCAGGATATCTCTGTAGTTCCTAGGGCTCTCTCATTTACCTTTCTGTTATGTAAGGCATATGTATCAGACTGTAAGCTCTCCTTGCGGAAGCTATGTAATGATGGTTGTGGATGAAGATATCAATACAATTGCAGGTTACTGTCCTACTGTGTAATTCTTATGCATGCATGATGGTTGCGATGGTTTAAAATTTTATTTTCTTAATACTTATTCATGCTCTGAATGTTCTTGCAGATATACCTATGTTTATGCAATCTGTTTAATGGTAATCATGAGTTGCAGATCCGTTCATTGCTATCGATATGTTCCCCTCCTGCATGTGGTTGCGGCACGCCTCGGGTGAGACTCTCTGCTCTCTGGAGTAGGGTGATAATGTCGGCGTGGTTCTAGACTACAGCGGATTCCTTTGTTGGCCCCAATCCTTGAACCTGGGTCTTGCCTGCGAGACCTGATTCCTCGCCAACACAACCTCTGATCCACATCCTTAGATGAGTTGTCTATGCTCAATTTGTAACCTGTTACCATCGGAGTAAGGATATCATTTCCTTGATGTACTTGATTTGACATATAAATATTCCTTTCTCTTTCTGAGATATTTGAAGCATTGAGAAGTATGTCAGCTCACCAAGTAAAGACATATCAAACTCACTTTGCATCTTTGTAGTAAAGTTCTTACTTATTCAATCATCATTTCTACCAAATATTATATCATCCACATATACCTCAACGATTGTTAAATTATCTTTATCTATTTGTACATAAAGACTACTATTAGCAATACATTTCTTGATTTCACATTTTATAGAGTTAAATAGCATTGTGTGTCCTTGATCACACATTTGTCCAACACTAAGCAGATTTTGATTCATGTTTTCAACCAATAAAACATTCTTGGCTAGAACATATTTGCTTCCGAGAGTGATGGTACCTGATCCTATAAAATTTGAAGATACATCATTTCCAAAGGATATGGTTCCATCCTTCTTCTCTTTCAGAGATACATATTTCTTTCTATATCCAGTCATATGCATTGAGAAACCACTATCAACATACCACACATCTTTGTTGTTTTGAGCCTTGAGAGTGAGAGCACAATTATCAGTCTTCTTCTTCTTCCATGGCTTCGAAGATTCTTATGGAGGATTTTCAAGTCTGTGGTCTCTAGCTATGTGTCCAAATTTTCGACATTTGTAACATTCCATATTATTTCTTCAATGTTAAAATCTATTGAAGTTTCGTTGAGCCCTAGGAGGTTCATATTTGACAGATCTCCTGGAACTGTATTGGTTACTAGGGTACGTGCAACATTCTACAAATTTATGACCAAATTTTCCATATGAATAACAATAGCCATGAAAAATAGTTGGTACTGTTGTGCTCAACTTAGTGTTCCTAAATTGAGGTCATTAATTGTCAACCAGGGCTAGTAAACTGCTGAAGTGTGGTGCATTGTATGTGCCTAGGTATCTATTTCTCACTACGTTGTGTTTAGTGTTTTTATGATGTTTTTGGTTTTATGGTTTTTATGTTGAAAAAGAGCTAAGAAGTTTACACTAAAACAGAGTGAAACTATTCTAAACTAGGTGTGCACTAGAGGACAGAAAATGCAAAGCTTGATAAGGACTCATAGCAAAGAAAAAAAGCACAACATGAACTTAGTAACCCATATCATGAACTCATCCAATTCATTCATTTAGAGATATGTTGGAATAGCTTGAGAAAAGGATAAGTTTTTAGTGAAATTGAGGTTTTCCTAAGTCAACAATCAACTTACAATGTTACAACATTTCATCCATGGTTAAAGGTTTATTGGAACATAATTGGAAAAGAACATTTGTAGCACAATAAGATTTCTACTCTAAACTAACTTCTAATTCTATTCTGCAACTCAATTTAGCACTACTAGGCCTTATTCAAAAGTTATAGATTTCTTTTTAGAATAGTCTTTGAGAGAAGGCTTGTTTGTGAAATTGTAAAAAGGTTGCAAAATACTCAAGGCCTTAAACTGATATTACTAGCTTCTGTCCAGATGATGATGTATTAATATGAAGTTAGAACAAAAGAATTTTTGTAGATAATGAAGACCGTGGAATCTAAATTTAACAACTAATACAATTTAAAATGCAATGGATAACAACTAAACTAGAATGCTAATACAGTGAAATAAGACTAAACTAGAGTGCTATTATCTAACTTGAAATGAATTGGAGCTAAACTAGAATGATACTAATATAGTGAAAAAAGTTAAACTAGAGTACCATTATCAAGCTTGAAATATAGTGACAGAATTAAACTAGAATGACATCTACCTCCGGAGTATTGACTAAGCTAAAATGCTACTAATTCTATGAAATACTACAGTCCTGTCTTGTTCAAGATGAGTGATATTTTGGAATAGTTTGTACAAACAAGTCTGGCTGTATCATTCAGTGAAAATGGGCATAAAAACATAACAATACGCAGGTAAACCAAAACACTACATCTAAGTCTTATCCAGAGTTAGTGATATTTTGGAAGAGATTAATGAGAATAGGACTAGCTGTAACAACTAATTACAATTGAACACAAAAAACGTAAAGTTCTAAATTGCTACAATTATGCCTCATTCCAGATTAGTGATCTTTTGGAATACTTCATGAGAAAAAAGATAAACTGTAGTATCAAATGTAATCAAAGTTCAGAAAACTATTTAAATTGAGAATGAAACAAAGCTATGGCTACTTATATAAACCAAATGCATAATGCTTCACAGGCAGTAGGGGCCCTCTACCACCGGATCAGCACGCGGATCTACTCAATATTGACTCAACTCGTGCAATAAAATGATGTCTCTTTCATTAAAGGAGAAATTATTCAAAATAGAGTATTTACAGCCTTCCAATAATCTAGCAACAGAAACAAAATCTAACCAACAGTTTCTTGGTCTCCCGAGTCATACTTATAATGAAATTACATAACTGCTTCTTGAGAAAAATAGGGATAAGTGTATTTCCCATTCCTAATCAAATTAAAACTCTTATTAAAAGTCTTGTGCTTTACTGCGGACATCTGTGGAGTCCGTGTTTTAATAGGAAACTGCCTCTCTTCTTCGTGCATAACCGCTTTGATACTTTAACTCAGACTTCATGGGGAGCAACAAATGATAAGGGAATGATGTGGAATATGACCATATGTGTTTTTCCGTGAGATGACACCTAGAACCTGCGTAGACATGAAGATAGCTGCAGAATCGGAAACTAGCAACAGAATGTCTACATTCTGTAGCTAGGTGTAGTCAAAAAGTACTACAACAACGAAATCATGAAAACATAGAAAGTTAGACATTATATACAATCTCAAAGAAATTTTAACTAATCTTATTGATCATTTAAGCCTGAAATTAATAATGGACAAAGGAAATGAAGTGGAATGTGGTGGCAGAGAAGAACATCTTTGAAGCTCAACAGGTACCTGGATGGAAATCTTCGTCGAGGAATTGTCTTCCAAGGTTGTTCTTGTGATCTTGTCCAATGAAGTCTACATGCATGTCAGATCTCATAGTTTCATTGTATTTTTTTGTAGAAGGTTTTGCTTCTTCTTTGTAACCAAGGCCAGTTTTGTCGTAAGATCATTGATTTTTGATGAGTTATTCCAATGCCCTTGAGTTGTTGGCATAGTTTTGGAAATTTTTTCCCTTCTTCACTTCCTTACGCAACGAGACTACTTCATCTTCTAATGCTTCCCTTTCTTGGTTGCTTTCTTCCAAATTCTTTTGAAGTGACTCTTCAATACATTTGTGTTCTTCAACTTCAATTTTGAGATCTTGAACTTGTTCTTCAAGAGTATTGGAACAGATATTCTAAGCTTGAGCTCTTTTATAAGCCTGGTTGCCTCAGAAAATTATTCTATGGTCAACCCTTCTTCATTGTTTGATACCTCATGTTTATTGTGCTTGGCCATAAATAGTACTCTCTCATTGGTTCTTCTTTGTTGTCACTGTCTTCATCGGATGTTGAGCTATCTTCTTTAGAAAGAAAGTTCCTTTTGAATCCTTTCTTTTTGCATTGCTTGTTGAATTTCTTAAATATTTTCTTTCCTTTTGAGTTGCCATCACTTATGTTCGGACTTTTTTCTAGGAAATGCCCAACCTCACCACAGCCGAAACATATCAATGGAGGTTTACCTTTGAATTTTATCTTACCAATTTTTAGTTTTCTCATAAAGTAAGCATATTCTCCATCTGAAAGACCTTCATCATCTTCCTTTTCTTCACACTTGCAGGTGCAAGTCTTTTCCTTTGAAGGTTGTTTATCCTTCTTGGTTTTCTTAGATGCAACGAACGTAGTTTATAGATGTTAAGTACCCTCTTCTTCATCCAGTCTCATTTCATATGCTGTCAGAACTCCATGTAACTCCTCTTTGTTGAGTTTTTCCAGATTTGCATTTTATTCTAAGACCGATACCTTTGGGTTGAATTTCCCTGGTAACGTTCTAAGAATCTTTTGTATAATAGTATTCTCGTCAACAATCTCTACCAATCCTTATAGAGTGTTGCTTATTTCATAAATGTGTTGGAAGTATGTAGCAATGTTTCCATATTATTTCATTCTGAGTTTCTCAAATTTTTCTCTATAGATTTGAAGCTTTGCTTCTTTGAAATTCGAGTCACCTGCATATATATTCTCAAGATTGTCCCATAAATTTTTGGCGGTTTTACAACCCAACACATTATGATAAGTAGATTAAATAATTCCACTGATAATAATATTCTTTACTTTTGCATCATTTACCAAATTCTTCTTACCTTTTTCATTCACAGGTGGTGTAAATCCATTTTGAACAGTGTCCCATACTTCGTAACCTTGCGCCACGAGATAGGCCTCCATTCTTCCTTTCCAAGGTGCATAATTATTTTCATTGAATAGAGGTACACCATTATTAGTATGCTCCATGACCTCCTTCCATCTGTTAAACTTCTATTGAAGGAACCAAGCTCTGATACCAATTGTTGGGATACTGAGAGAGGGGGGGGGGGGGGGGGGTTTGAATCAATATTCCTTTAAATTAGTATTATTATTAAAGAAACACTAGACCATAACCCCAACTATGAAAAAAATACCTAATGATTATCCTAGACCTCCCGACACTACCTCTTCAATTCTTGGCAGATAGACACTTGTACAAATTTTACAATGATGATTTTACAATGACTCAATACAATGATACCTTTACAATGACTGTATGCAGTGCTACCCACGTGAAGACTTCATGTGGTGAACTTATTGTTTTTGTTCTGCACCTTGATTGTTGCTCTTGTCATGCTACCCTCTCTCACTCTTCAAAACATTATATCACACACTAAGTCTTATCTTGATGAATATATAATACCTGCAAAAATTTTTCAAAGAAATACACATGACTTGTTAATAGAAAAAATTACCTCATCCTACAAAGCATATGTCAGTGCTAAACAAAAAGAAAAAAATTAGAATACAAATAACCTAATGAAATTAAGAGATGAACATGAATATACAAAATAAAATTACCTGGAGCTTACCTCTGTAGCACCTTTCTTTGCTTTTCTGCCCTAGAAAGTATGGTCCTTTGCAGCCCTTGATAATACATGATCTAGCTTTTTCTTGCCTTCTAGGAGCTCGATATTGAATCTGGTGTATCTCTGTTATTTCATATCCCTAATATGTGATTTTATGTCATATATTATTCCTCTTAGTCTTATTTCCAATGCCACAAGTCTGTGCCAATTTTGATTCTTCAAGGAAAAGTTATGCCCAATCTCTCACAATGACCTAATTATGGACTAGTTTAGTATAGAGAACTTGTACGGCGTTCCACATGTCATTGTTTCCTCATTCGGAACTGAAATTGATGCACAGAAAACTACAGTCCATTCACTACCCATCACATTTTACATAATTCCTATATGATGCTCATAGAGAGAGTTATGATGATTTTCCAAAGGTCACCTCTTTGAGATGAAGTTTAGGAGCCTGCAAAAACCCTAACTTCCACAGATCATATCTCCGAAACTATTATGCACCATGATCTGCAATTCTCACACGTGCTTCCTCAGGAGTTCGGCTTCGCCTCATAAACGTTTTTGCCTCTGAACCTTCATAGAAAATTTTTTATAGCAAGAATGCCACGATGACCTATTTCAAGTAGCGAAATCCCTACATGAGGAGGATATGAGGATCACAATTTATATAAATTATTAGGTTGAGAGGGTCCTAAACAAGTGAATGTGGGAGGGATTTTAGGAGCTTAAAAAGTATTAATTATTGACTGTTTAATGACCACAACCAATGATTAGTGTCATGCCACAATCCCATGGGGTTTTAGCCCACTAACTAGGTTACTAACTTCAAACATGAATATCTCTCAAAGCATGAAGAAATTACATCGCGTGCCATATATCAACGGAAACATATCGACAAGTAGAAACCATAAAAAATGTTCTTGACTCGTAATATAGTAATTTGGTAGGTCAAAATTTCCATGTAATATCGGGGTAGCCCTTGGTGCTCCTTGGGTTGACATCAATGACAACCACTAATCAACAAGTAAAACCATGAGAGTTGAATCCATTCATAATTGATGACTTCTTTTGTCCTATGTATTCAATTCCAAGAATATTATCAAATAAAAAGGTGACAATAAATTTTTCTTCCTTTTCGTGTAAATCATCAAAACCATCCATTCATCCTTGAATATCTTCATACATGACATCCATATTGTGTGTGTCAAAAGTACTATTTTTTCTTATAAAAAAAAATTAGATATAATCTTTAGTAGTTTTTCCTGAGGATTATCATCTTGATTTTGAACACTAACAACTCCTATACAAATAACTTTATGTGTATCATCCGTGTCATTTTATGATCCCCAAATAGAATAGGTAGAACATGTATATTCAACTCTTAATGTAGCTTGATTTTACCCAAAACTGAACCTTCATCACATGCTACTTCACTGTTCAGAATTTTCATGCATGTATTTTCAACAACCTGACCTTGAGGAGTTTCTTTTTGACATAAATTTTCAGAAAAGGAATGGGCTGAAAAACAAATTTGAATGATTTGGCTCATACCTTTGACTACATATAGATTGACAAGGCTGCAAATCCTCATAAATTTCATGTAATATGACTTGAATGTTAAATTGTTGATCTATTTTATCTTCAGGAAAAGAAGACACTTCTTCTTGTTGGAAACATTATTGATTATCGTGAAAAATGACTTGAGAAGAGAATTCATAAAGAGCCTCTAACATATCCTCATACATGCACTCTCCATTATCACCAAGACTTTTAAGATATGTAAAAAATATCTCACAAAAATCACAAGAGTCTTGTAACAGTGATAAGGAAGAATGATATTTCTCATAATGTTGGAAGAACATTCTATGGAAGTTGTTAAGAGAGAACAATATTCCCAGCTGCAACCCTTCATACCGTGTTCTAGTTTTATCCTCTAGGGTGGCCATAAACATTTTCATGAGACAATCCTCAGGAAACTCAACTCGAAACTTATGCATATGCATATGGACTCTAACCAAGTGAAGAGCAACATTATCTTTCTTTTCATCTTTAAATATGGGAAGATAAGTGATCTGGGTAAATTTTTGATACCCTTTAAACCAAGACCTTTTACTTCGGCTAATGTGTTAGAATTGCATCTAAGCATTAATGAACATAAAATAAAAATTGTATGTTGTAAAGAAGAAGAACGTAACAAGCATTAGCAACATAACACATTGATAATGGAGTTCATCTAGGAGGGATTACATCCCCAGGCCTTGGTGTCAAGATGGTGTAGGTCGCTACATTAACTGCTGGAAAGAGTGATGATGTACTTGGATGGTATTTTTTTTGACATTCAAGAAAAATTCCCTCACGCAGGAGTGGTTGGACCTCTCCACGAGATGTTCCACTTCAGGAACTCTCATTCACAAAAAGGACTCCTATCAGTATGATAATGACTCACACATAATGACTATGAGTATCCCGCCGGCATGGAAACAAAAGGATCTCAATCAAACATACATCTGACAATGAGTATCCCGCCAACATGGAAATAAAGGGATCTCAAACATAAAACAATCCATGATAGAAATTACATCTCACATCAAGAACAAAATAAGATCCCACATCAAACATCAACATGGATCTATACAGCACAATGCATCTCATAGCAAAGAGACAAAGAAGTACATGATCACACTGCATATACCTCACATACTGTAGTTATCTGAAGACATGGACGATAAACCGCTACGATCTGGCTTGTACCATCAATCTCTTGGCGTCAAATACCTTAAATATGACTGCTCACACATTGAATGTTGACACCTGTAACTCCACTTTGAAAATTGGTCGAGAAAGATAAGGCTCAGATGGAAAATCTAATTGCACTGTTGAAATTGTTAGCCCCCCTATAAAATTTCTTAACAAGCAAGCAGGGCGCTGAATTGTTTCCAAGCCTTCAAGGAATGCATTTACTCTGAAAACACATCATCCTTGAAGCCTCCTTGTGCATTTGCCTTTGATAAATTTCTCTCTGCTGACTCCCTTTATAAGGTCTCATTGATTACATAATTTCTGCTCCAAAAAGGCCTTATTTCGCCCCTTGTAGCTCTGCAGATTTCCCCCACTTTCCACCTTTTTTCTCCCCTTTTTTATTTCCCTCATTAGCACTCTGATCCTCCCAAAACCTCGTTTAAAGCCCACACATACCCCTTGCTTTCATTACCTCTACCGTTACCCTTTGTTGCCCTCAAATTGCACTAAAAATGGGCAAAAAACCCACTTTGCAACTTACATTAAGCCTTAGCTCCCTTCCGCTAGCCCCTCAGCCTTTTCTCCACACAACCCATGCACTGTAACTGAGCGCTGGCCCGAAGGGTGCTAATCTCCAATGTATATCGGGAGCGTTCCTGTCAGTTGATCTTTATAAATCGGAGGGCGATCGTGAACTCCACAGTGTCCGTGTTTCCCCCGTTCAAACCCCCGACCATGCAAACGTCATCCATTTACTCGCCAGATCGACGGTCTACAGTACGTCCGTCCCAGTGATCCCTGCCATGCACTATTCCAAAAATAGCCCAGTTTTCATCACACTGCTAATGGGGGTCAGGCGGTATTTTCCCATTGCCCAGCGATTCCACTCATCTTGCGACGCATGGCAGCGGCATTGTTCCAAAACCGCTTGCCCATCGCACATTAACATTCGGCACAGGATATGGAGCGATATGCATATCGGTCGTCTGGTCTGAGGCGCCTCATCCAACGGTCATCGCTTCGCGAAGTTGCGCAGGGTTTAATCCATGATCACCGTACCCCTGGCCCACCGTTCATCACCCTCTGCTGCATTTTCAACCATCAATCTCTTTGGAGATCTGACGGTCCAGATTTTTTTCTCTGCTGTTGACTTTTCTGCCATCTCCCGGTCTCGCCACGTCACCCTCTCCACGTGTGTCCATAATATATTCACCCCTGCCATATATATTTTTTCCAAGGTCTATTTTTCGTAGGTTTTATTTAAATTTTTGCCGCGATCCACCCACGTCCACCCGAATCTATTTCATTGTCATATTGCACTATCTGCCATAGTCCTGTGCTATTCCGCCATCTCATCCGTTTGCACAGTCGTCTTCGCCACCCCTATTACATCCACCACCTCCGTGCATAAATTTTCCTAATCAGTTTTTATGTTTTGCAGGGTTTTGAGGCAGTGAAAGACGCCATGATTTGCACACACTGTCACAGTGATAGAAAATACAGGAAAAGACCATGCGTAGAGGCAGAGATCATGAAAAAGGGCCCGAAGAGGTACCACAATGAGATTCACATTTAAAGAGCAGGGTTTAGCTCTGTGAAACTGTCCCGACGCCATTAACACATGGATTTTACAGTCAAAGACATAAATGGATCAGCAGAGAGCTTAAGGCATGCAAATGAAGATATATAAGCCTTAGGTTCAAAGATTTAGAGGCAAAGTACCAGATTGAAGACCCAGGGATCACGCATAAAGTACAACATGCATAAATCAATGCATATCAAGATTTCTACAGCAGGGGAATGTTTTTCCTCCATAAAGGAAAAAGTGCCCATGCAGTTTTTATTCTACGCCATGCTCGTGAAGAAATTTCCACCCTGACAACAGTCCGAAGCTACCAGATCATTTGTTTCATAAATGCAGCATACCGCTCAGTCGTTTATTTATCATTTGTTCAGTTCACCAGAAGTAATACAGAATGCTGTAGCAGAGTGCATCAGAACCATACCTGGAGTAAATGGAAACCTGATGAAGACCATTCTTTCACCCAAGAGTGACAGGAATTGAATGCTCAGAATTTAAACAGAATGGGCCTTGGCCCTCTTTCTTTTCGGAATTTTTAATACTACATTTAGTTCTTCACCTACCTCCTCAGCTCATCTTTCTGATATAAATTTCATGAAGAAACATTGTAAAGGTTGTTGTTGATCAGTTATCAGAGAATTGCAAGTAGTTTCTTTTGAGACACAGTCTCTGTGTAAAGTTGTAAGATAGGCTGAGGAATATGATTTCAGACTGAGTATTCGGCTATTGGCATTGTTGTACTTGACTGGTATTGCTATTCAATATGACAAGCACATTTCTTTGGATCCTGATCTAAAGTAGCGGTGATGTTTTCCTATCTTTGTGTTTAATTCATTTCATTCTGTTTCCACTGGCTTGCATCAGAATATTGGCATAGGATTTACCCTTATTAGGTACCCTATGTTTCTGCTCTCCTTGCCATTAATGTTTTTCTTCTGAATGTGTTATCTAAGAATCGATTTCAGTTAATTTAACCAATGTAGTGGATGTTATTTCCTGCTCTCTGATGTATGAATTGAGTGTATTTGTTCTTAGATATTTCTTGTTATGGATTCAGTTGGAAGATTTGGGAACACTGGAGATTAGAGTTAGCCCTGTCCACTAGGATCCTTGTGTGACCAGCTGGTCTTTAACTTTGTGCTCTGAATCTATGTTATCTCCTCCCCTCCTACTTTTCCATATCACACAATCATCTTTAAGATCCTATGTTTTAGATGACTAGCCCAATTGAAAGTCTGCCTATTGAGTAGCAAGAAAACCCTTTCCTGACTCCATTTGCCCAATGGTTTTGAATATTTCCTGGAAAATTTCACCTCTGCCATATCCCTCTTTTCTCATCCTTGTCTTACATTTAACCCTTCCTTCCTGATAACCAAAAACCAAACCAAACAAATCAAACAAACAAACCCTGTGCCTATAACTAGCCTAACATCTAAACATTGAGCTTTAAAGTCATTCACCTTTGACGTTTCATAGAGAGATCCCTCTCTGGACCTAGGAGGGCTAGGTCTTGAGGTCTGAAAGTGGTTTGATGTTGTCTCATCTTTTGGTCTTGCCAATCTGGCCAAAACGTGGGAACCCCAACAGAACTCGTGTCGCCCAGAGGTGTAGGATCGATTGTCAATTTGCTGAATTTTGAAAAAGTGAAAATCTGGGCCTTAAGGAATCTTTTAGATTCTCTCTAGATTCCTCAAAGATGTTGCTCCATAAGGAATTTGGAAATTTGCAACTAAAAATAGGAATTTGATCTCACCATTGAAATCCTTGTGAAATTTTGAGAAGAATGAGTATAAAGTTGACCTCATTCTAACGCCAGTGAATTTCGGCCTCCAAGGAATCTGAAAGATTCCCTCAAGTTTCCTGAAGATTATCCTCCACAAGGAATATCCAAAACCATTGCCCCAATGGAAAATCTAGGCACACCATAGTGCTCCCTATGAAATTTTGGTTAAAATGCATATAAATTTTAATATATTCTGAAAATTTTACCTCCTTGGGATCAAAAGATTCCTTTTGCATCAAACTAGAATTTATCTCAAACTACGTGCACCATCTCTGCCTCAAATTGTGTGTCTGTCCTCCACTGCTTGGCCTGGGTGCACTAGTGAAAATTTGAGTCTTAATAATAAAATTTGGGCAGAGTTTACAAAGCCCAATGGGTTGGCAGCATGGTAAAAAAAGGAATTGGTTGGGGAGGGGTTGGGGGGTCAAATCCCGCCCCTCCCAAGATTTAATTTAAAAATTTGTTTTTTTTTTTTAGGAGGGTCGGGTCCGCATTGGGTGGCCCATCCAACCAACTTTTCCATTTGTATTAAACATGGTGAACGGTTGTTATAATCGTTGGTTATAATGGCATGTGGGTACATGGCCCTCACCCACGTAACTTCCCTTGCTTTAAAACAATCCCACACCTACCATGTTTAAATATTTTACAAAGGAACCATACATTAATTAGATATTCATTTATTTCCTTATTTATATATTTATTGTTTCATTTAATGATATAGTTATTAAAATAACTAAAAAATGATATTGTTTCAATGTGTTTTGTCTTATATGAGTTTTAAATATATTTTTTTCTTTTTTTCTTTTATGCAGGTTGAGGACCAATGGAGGAGCACCATGTGTCAACATTTGAGGGGCTGCCATGTGGGTCCCACATGTTTACTAGGATACCATGTGGCATGTTGTGGGCCCCACTTCCCTTGCCTGAACAAAACTTCAAATTGTTCTAACTTTCTTATACAAGCTTGGATTGACGCGTCGTTCACACCATTGCGATCAGGGAGAAAAACTCTTAACCTTGAACCTGGTTTGAGAGAAATCCAAAAACTTTGATTTTTTAGCTTTCATCAGCCCTCTTTGTCCTATGTGTGTTTCTGGAGCCACCTGGATCATTCCTCCCCACTGAGTAGCTTTTCGTCCTCCAAAAGCATCAACAATAATCTACAACTGCTGTGTACAATTTCTACATCACAAGTGTCCTAAAAAAGGTCACCCTTCCTTCTCCTTCACCTTTGTCCTTCAGAGCCATAAGTGATGATACAACACCTGCATCCTCTGCAAACCTGTAATACAGTCTTTCACAAATTACATGCTCAAATATGACCAACTATGGCCCAAGAATTCTGTTATCACTCCGCTAGATTCCCAAGGCTGAAAAAGGAATTCCAACAGAGCTAACCACAAACCAAGCATTTGACTTAATAGATAGCCTTATCAAGCCGAAGAGGGCTCTCTCCAAAAAAAAGGGTCACAGCCAGGAGTGCTGGAGAAATTCAGGTTTTAGGCTAGATATAGAGTGTAGGGGAGTTGTTTGAATTGATTTGGTTGGGAAATCACTGGATGAAGAAATTAGGTCAAGGAAAGCTAGGTCAGGGCAAATGAGTTAGGGTTGAAGGGATCGATGGGGTAAGGTAGGTATAATGATTATCACTTGAAGATAATTGTTATGGAATGGTTTTGAAACTGTAAGAAGGCTAAGAAAAGCATAGGAGATGTATTTTTCTTAGACAAAAGAAGATGAACAAAACATGATCAGTGACCCAAAACAAAGCATGCTCAAACATGTATTCTGAATTTCTAACTTGTAAAATATCACAACATATAAATTAAAGTGAACATGAAAATAATACTTTCAAACATATGATACTCATGAAGAAACAATGATAGACATTTAATACCACATGTATCCCATAAATGTAGCTGCAACTCCTCTTTATTAGCTTGGCCAAACTAAGTACAAAAGTTTCCTTGATCAACAAACAAACATCAAACCGATTCCAACCCTTCACTAGTGTGAATAAAAGAGCTAAATAGACATGAAAACAACTTTCACTCATCCTCAGGGATCGAATCCATAAGGTGAGGAAGATACTACACAAAAATCTGAACTAATAGCTAGAGTATAGGATGGTCCAAGTGACTCATTCCTATCTTAAGTGAACTGATTCCATTTTCTTGATTTACCTAATGTATTTACCCTAGTAAATAGTAATAACATGAGAATTAAATTTAGTTTCATCATTTACATAGGTAAAATCATCATTTCCCAAGATAAAAATTAAAACTGGAGTGAAACTCAGAAAATTTCAGAAGACTACCAAATGCGTCATCTTCTTGTCAAACACGCCCTTTCTGTGTTAAACGCGCCCTGTATTTTCAATGCTGAATTTGGGTGCCTTGTCGGTGTCCAAATTTTCTCCAAGATGTATTCCTGAAAATCCCTTCAGGTATAATTTCCATAAATGCCTTCATTTTTCAAAATGAATCCCATTTTCCCTATCAAAAACTCATTTTCCCAAGATTGGTAAACGTGCAGCGCCCAGGCCAGAAATGAGGCAGAACATGGTTTTTTTCCTTTTTCACTGACCAGTTTGCCTCCAATTTCTTAGAAAATGCATAGGGTTCATGTACTCATCATTCTAAATCCAACGGTGGTGGCCATTTTCTCATTGGATGCCCCAAAAAAGAGCATAATTCCCTAGGTGTTGCGCATTTGACACTTTTATTGTGCTGAAAATATCCTAAAAAACATATAAATTCACAAACTTGCAAAATTTGCCCAAAAATTGTCAAAATTGGTGGGAAGAAGGTTGATCATGTGTTTTAGGCATGGAGTGTTACCTCAAAAAGTATGTCTAGCCTCCTTTTCTCCTCTTGTTTGGTCAAGGCTTCAATTTTTGCATGGGCTCTTTTGAGCTTGGCCCTTGAAATTTTGTTCCTCATGGCATAATGCTTTTCCAAATTTCTTTCAATATCATTTTCCTTTGGAGTCTTGGACAAGATATTATCCAAGTTTTGGTTGGCTCTATCAATCCATTATTCCCTGTTCTCACTGATTTCTATGGAAAGATGTTCATTTAGGGTTAGCTGGTCCACTAGCTCAACTTCCCATTGTCTCTCTAGGGATAGAGCTCTTTTCATCCCTATAGTCCTAGGTCTCTGTCTTGGAGGTTGGTCCTCCCCCTCATCAGGTTCACCATAATTCTCTAGTGTCTCTTGAAGCAAATATTTATCCTTCTCTGCTTCTCTTTGTGCTTTGATGCATTTCACTTCATCAATGCAGTGTTTGGTCTTCAGCTGCTAGTTCTCTTGCTTGAGAAAGTTAATGAAAAACTTATACCTTTCAAGATTAGCTTGGAGGTCTTTAATATTGGCTTCCTTATCTTGTATTATCAATGAAGGATCATCATCATCAATTATCTCCAAGTTTACAAGTTCAAAATCTACCTCTTTCTCATGGAGGTCTTCCTCTTCATGTATGTCCACCTCTGCCATCTTTTCCTTATCTTTGTGTACCTTCTTTGTTGGTGAAGAAGCCAGGGCCCTTCCCCTAATATGTGGGGAAAAAAACTGCCTATGATCTCTCTGATAGGTATGTGCTAGTGTCCAAATCAGCCCTCTTAGGCTTGCTAATTTCACCTCTACTAGGTGACCCAGTCTCAATGTGAAATGGGGATGATGGTGGTGAGGTGGGTGAAAGAGACTAATTTGGTGATGATGTATGAATAGTAGGTTGAGATGGAGGAATGGATGTGGAAGGATGAGATGATGAAGGTGCATCTTGGGCATGTTGAATAGGTGGGACAGTGAAAATCTCATTGTATATGAAGGTGTCCCATGCAATGTTTAACTGATCAAGGTGATGAAGGACCATCATATTGATGAGGGAGTGGTGAAATATACTTTGCATTTGATGATCATAATCTCTCTTTTAGGCTATAAATTCCATATTCATAATGCTCTGGTAGAGATAGTAAGGTATATTGAGCATTCTAGCCCTTTTGAAGTGCATGAGTAGCCGGATATGATAGGAGTAGAGTCTAGAAAACCTATCTTAACAAGTAAAATACCTCATAATGATTTTCATAATGGGGACATATCTGTCTAGGAGATAAGAGAAAGGAAAAATCCTCTTTCTCTCATTCTTGTACCTTGGTTTAATATATGGCTCATAATAAAAATGATTCAAATCTCCTTTCTTAAACCATATTTCTCCAATGTTTGGGATCCCAGTGGCAACTGATATGATGGTAGGGGTCACAATTAAAGTAATACCAGCAAGGTTTATATGGTTGTCATGGAGGTTGGAAATGAATAATATGGGAAACATAGGATGGTATTGGGCCCTTTGTACTTTCTAACAGATCTCAAAACATCCCACATGCTTAAAGCATGTCACAGCAATGGGAGATGCCATGAGTTCTCTGGTATTTTCTAGTTCATGTCTAATAATTCTCCCTCATTTTTTAGATGACATTCTCTCATGTCTTTTCTCCTCCTCACTATGACTTCTATTATCCTCTTCTACCATAATGTATTTGGTTTCAAAACCCTAGGGAGATGATGGAATGGAAGGTGAGTGTATGAAGTGAGGGTTGGTGTGAGGAATTTGAGGAGATGGGAATTGAGACTTGTAATATGAGGGAGGTTACAAGGGTAGTGATTATGAGGCATTTTAGAATAGGGGATTTAATTTTAGGTAGGGTATAGGGAGCTTAGGCAAATGAAAACCTAGGGCTTAAGTCTTTGAAGGAAATAAAAGCTTAGGGAAAGCGGATGTCAATGTAGGGATTTGGGAAAATGTATTTTGATATGGGGAAAGGTATGTGAAGGCTAAAGGACTGAAATTTTAAGTGTAATTTAGGTTCTAATGAAAAATAGGGTTTTAAATTAGAAGGACACACAAAATTTCCTTCAACAAACTTCAGACATCAAAATGAAATTTGACAAAGCAGAGTGAAGCAAATTTGTTACTTACTGGCTTGCTAGACACATGAAGAATCACTGCTAAAGGTTTGGATGTGAATTTGTGAAGTTTTGAGGTCTTGCAAGAAATTTTTGAAGAAACTGTGTAAACGCATAACACCAATGGCAAATGCGGCCTTCTCCTGAAAAACTCGCAATGCTTTTAAGAAATGCATAGCGCCGATGGCAAACACACATCACCAATGGAAAATGCGCCCTCTAACCCCGTTTTGCACAATTTCATCTTAAAACTCGAAAATTTCTCCTTTGTTGAGTTTGCTTAAGGCTGTAAGAAGCGAATGAACTTTGATTTGATGTGTTTGAGGGCCTTTATACTTAAGTGGATTTTATTTATGCTTTGAAAACTCACTTTCATTATGTTTCACTTTACCTTTCAAATTTTCAGACTAATGCTCTTTGACTTCTGACTTTTTGTTTTGGAGGTTGATCAGTTGATGGAGTTTTACATTTCTTTCCTTAATTTTGGCATGAGTGCTTTGAGTTTGCAGCTAGGGAGTGAAAATATTACATATAGAAAACATAAAATTACATAGGAAATCAAAAATAGATTACATCTTTGTTTTCATATCAAAATGACATTTTGATATGAAAATCATAAAAAATAAAAATTACAACTTTAAAAAATATAATACTTATATATTGATGATATTCTGAAGATGGAAATAGAATTTCATTGAATCACTCTCACATTTGTTTGCTGACTTTATTGGGATGGAATGGTGCATTTTTGGACCTTGAAAAACAAAACCCTAATGACCTAATGGGACCTTGAATAACCTGACTTCCATGGTTGACTTTAACTAAGATAAGACATGATGAAATGAACTTTTAATAGGTGTTATTATGCTTAGAAATACATGAAGATGAGTCATCAAATGTGATTTTCTAAGAAAGAGTGAGGTTTTATTGAGTAAGGCTACCATCAATGAAACAATTTTTAGCATGACCTAATGGAATGATATAAAAATTTCAGAGTGGGACACGTAAAATGAAAATGAAAATAATGATATTGATCACTGATGGTAGAATGCATATTTTGACACTAAAATTGGCCTTATTGGGGATGGAAGCTCTGAAAGAGGTGTCAATCACCGCAAATCATTGCCTCTTCCATTGGGCCAATACGGTCAAAAAAATAACTGAAAATGAAATGCAGGACTAACTATTTCAAAACTCAATGACACAAACTGAATGAAACTAACTCAAATTTGACTAAAGAAAACAGATGAAAGTTCAGAGCAACATAAAGAATCAGATTAGAAAATTGTGTCAAATCAGAATCAAGAGTTTCAACACCTTAAAGAACAAGAAGATGGTCTTTGGAGTATGGAATTTGATGGTTATGAATAATGCATTGATGGACTTTAAAACTCAGGTAAAATGGTGGGACCTCACTATCTTCAGACTGGCCATTGATGACGAGACCAAATATTAACTCGGGTTGATCGTCCTCTACATTAACCATATCGGATAAGGGGTCAACTTTCAAAGTTTTGACTACATGGGTTTTTTATTTATCAATTTTGACCAATTCAGTAAGAGGAATAGACACCTTTAACTTAGAAAATTTTGACTCTAAATTGAAAGGAATAGTTTTATCTACCTCTTTTATGATAATATCCCTTTTCTCAACATGATATCTCGGTGCAGCTTCTTTTCTTGGAACATATCTTTCTTTGACAGGTGCACTTTTAAAGGTTGATTGCTTCGGTTCTGATTTGGAGCTACAATCTCTTTACCCTTATTTTGAACTTGTTTCGGTGGTGCTTCTTTCTGCTAAACTGTCTTCTTCGGAGGTGGAGTTATTGGAACATCTCAGTTGGGAACTCAATTCATTCCGGTACCCTCTCTAATAATCATCAGATTCTACTTCTAACTCATGATCATTCGCCATTATGAATTTTTTGTCATTAGGTGAACTTGTTTTTTCCACATATTCTTCATCCTCGGTAAGAAAGATGGGCTAACCATTGGCTGTGAAAAGAAGGTTCTCCTCTATCGTTGGTTCTTCCTCTTCATCACTCTGAGCATAATTCTGTTGAATTGGTGCTCTGATTTGCTGTTGCTGCTGTGTTTCATGAGCTCTTTGCTCTCTCTGCTTTATTTGGAACTAAGGTTGTTTCTGTTGGCCTCGAAAGTTAATATTTCTGATTTGAGGCTCCGTCTGTCTATCTAAAATAGACATTATATCAACCATTCTCTCCATGGTTTTAAGAAACGCATCAATTTTTTTTTCTGATGAAGTGGAATGTTCCTCTTTTATAGTCACTTTATGTTCAATTTTAAGTTTGGAATTTTTAATCAATAGATTGGCTTCAACACTCACTAGATTCTTGATCATATCTTCAAGGGTAGTGGGTTTATTTCTCTTAATGAGTAAGCCATATATGGGTCAAATGCATCAGGATAACGCAAAAGAGCTAAACCAGGAGGTGGTTTCATGTCATTTGGGATGGAATTATAGATTCTGAGGTATCAGGAATTGTAATAGGACACTGATTCATTAGGATTGTGTTTCAAGGAATCATATTCAAAAAGGATTTGTAAATGGTTTCTCTTTTCATCCCACCTAGCTAAGAAAGCATCAGTTAGATCAGCAGGATTCCTAATAGAATTGGCTGCTAGGGCATGGAACCAAACTTTAACTTCACTAGAAAAATTTTGTGCGATTATTCACATCTTGGCATCATATGCATCTAACTCCTCAAGATCTATGAAGGTTGTGATTTTAGCCATGTGTTGACGAGTAGTGATTTCAAAGTTTTCATTGAATAGGGGAAGCCTTTGACCATATCCTTTAGGTAGATCAGAAAGATTACCAGGGAGAACTGAAGGTCCAAAATGATCCATAATTCTTGCTGAATGTGGTGGAGGGGGTGGAACAAAGGATGGATTGGTATGAGGAGGAAGTTGAGATGACGATGGGATGGATGATGAAATGGTAACTTTTTTGGAAACTTCGGGAATATGAATGCCTTCTTGTTGGTATTAAATATAGGATTTTTCAGCAGTGTAACTTAGGGTATTGGCTAAATTTTCTAGCTTGTAATATTGTCTCCAGATATTAACATCAGTTTCGTTTGCAGCTTCAAATAATGATGGATTTAATTCTAATATCTAGGGTTATGGGACTACTATATTCAAATTAGTCTCAGATTTGGTTCTAAACAATGATAACTCAAATTTCGTATCAAATACTAAATTTTGTATGGGAACCAAATCAGAAGGTAATGAGAAATACCTTACCAAATTTTTAGGAGGGGATTCCGAAGAGCTTGAAACTGGTTAAGATATTTTCCTCCTTAGGATTCTTTCAGGATATTCAACGGGAGATAATGGATCTGGATTAGGATTACACTTGGTATACCTTCTTCAAGAGGCCAAAACTTCTTTTGAGGAACTGCAATTGTGAAATCAACCTTATGAAACTTAATCCCATCATCCAAGGAATTAGTTTCCAATGGATTTTTGTCGTACACCAAGGGAAAATTTTGTCTATTCATTCCCCGAAAATAGTGCCAAGATGTTATCACTCTGCCAGATTCCCAAGTGAAGAAGGAATCCCAACAGAGGTAACCACAAACCAAGCTTTTGACTTGATAGCTAGCCCTATCAAGTCGGGGAGGTCTCTCTCCAAAAAAAAGGGTCACAACTAGGAGGGTTGGAGAAATTAGGATTTTTAGGCTACATATAGAGTGCAGGGGGTTGTTTGAATTGATTTGGTTGGGGAAATCATAGGATGAAGAAATTAGTTCAAGGAAAGCTAGGTCAGGGAAAATGAGTTAGGGTTGCAGGGATCGATGGGGCAAGGTAGGTATAATGATTATCACTTGAAGAGAATTATTATAGAATGGTTTTGAAACTGTAAGAAGGCTAAGAAAAGCATAAGAGATGTATTTTTCTTAGACAAAATAAGGTGAAAAAAATATGATCAGTTACCCAAAACAGAGCATGTTCAAACATGTATTCGAAATTTCTCACTTGTAAAAGATCATAACATAGAAATGAAAGTGAACATGAACATAATACTTTCAAACATATGATACCGAAGAAGAAACAATGATATGCATTCAATACCATAGGTATCCCATAAATGTAGTTGCAACTCCTCTTTATTAGCATGGCCAAACTGAGTGAAAAAGTTTCCTTGATCAACTAAAAAACATCAAACTGATTCCAACCCTTCACTAGTGTGAAGAAATGAGCTAAATAGACATGAAAACAACCTTCATTCATCCTCAGGGGTCAAATCCATGAGGTGAGGAAGATATTGCACAAAAATCCAAACTAATAGCTAGAGTATAGGATGGTCCAAGTGACTCATTCCTATCTTAAGTGAATTGGTTCATTACACCTCATTTGCTTGATTTACCTAATGTATTTACCCTATTAAATAGTAATAACATGATAATTACATTTAGTTTCATCATTTACATAGGTAAAATCATCATTTCCCAAGATAAAAATCAAAACTAGAGTGAAACTCAAAAAATTTCAGAAGACTGCCAAACGCGCCATCTTCTTGTCAAATGCGCCCTTTCTGTGTCAAACACGCCCTCTCTTTTCAAGGTTGAATTTGGGTGCCTTACTGATGTCCAAATTTTCTCCAAGATAGCTTATTGGAAAGCCCTTCAAGTATAATTTCCATAAATTCCTTCAGTTTGCAAAATGAAACTCATTTTCCCTATCAAAAACTCATTTTCCCAAGACTGGTAAATGCGCAGTGCCCAGGCCAAAAATGAGGCAGAAACATGGTTTCTTTATGGTTTTTTTCCTTTTTCACTGACCATTTTTCCTCCAAATGCTTGCAAAATGCACATGGTTCATGTCCTCATCATTCTGAAGCTAATAGTGGTGGCCATTTTCTCATTTGATGCCCCAAAAAAGAGCGCACCACCCTAGGTGCTGCGTGTTTGACACTTTTACTGTGTGTTGTACTATACAAAAACCCCCCATTTATTTTTATAAATAGGGACCCTTTAGAAATAAATAGGAAAATATTTTTTTCAAATCCTTCCAAAAACACTTAGGAAATAAAATTCCTGTCCAAAAAAGTGCATCGCTCATCATATATGTTATTTTCTCAAAAATAAATCTTAAAGAATAAAATCTTCGAACAGTGAGATGCACTCTTCAGAAAGATTTACTTTCCTTTTTCGCATCACACTTGATTTAGTTAAGACTTAAAAGAACAAAGTGATAAAAGTTGCAATGACCGCAGACCCGATGAAGTGAATAAACTCAAAAATATAAATCTTTTTCGCATCGCATCCATTTTGGCTTTCGCAAATCGCATTGCATGCGACTTATAATATAGAATTAAATATATCTTTTAAATATTATGATCTGTGATTTACGCAGATCGCATTTCGTAATGTTTACGAGACAATCATGAAATATTATAAGAAATCATTGCGATTTCCGCATTTAATGATCTCAGCGTGTGAAAAGAAACTTATGTCATATCAGATAGAATTTTAGATCTTAACAGCTTTAAACGATTGATAAGTATTGCATGCGAAGCAAGGTGAAGCCATTTCAAGCATTAAATTTTGAAATCATAATGAATTATGAAGAGATGATTGATAATATTGACAATATTTTGCGTGAATTTTAAATAAATTTCTGATACATCTTTATAAATACTCGTTATATGATATATTTCATTTCATTGTCAGGAAATCAGTTATCGAATTGAGAGAGTCTGAGATGAGTAAGAAAGGTAAAGAAGTGTCTCAATCATCGTCCTCAAAAGATACAAATATGCCTTCGTTGTTTTCAGACACTTTCTGTAACAAATATTGTGGTGTCTCATCATGGGAAGCTATGTACAAACTATTTGAAAATGAAGGGCCAAAAGTGATAACAAAGATATCTGCAACAGGAACTAACATCACTTCTGATGCAACCCTTTTTGACATTTCATGCTCGTTTATTCATAAGATAGCCGCAAGACCAAATATTATGCCTTACACAGATATGATCAAGCAGGCAGTTGAAAATCTAAATATTGAAGACAGAGTGTTTAAGAATTCCAGAGGAGAGACTATGGGTTCTTTTAAAGCTGAAGATTTGGTAGCCATGTATCATTTACCAACTACGAAACAAAATTATGACAATAGATATGTGCAAATATTCAAATCTAAACATCCAGATCTCATCAAGGTAGTACATGAGTGGAAGGACAATGAGGGAAAACTGAAGCAAGACAAATCTAGTACGTACCCCATTGCACAAATCCCTCATCCCTATTGCTTTGTTGCTGGTATGTTGTGTAGGTTATTTGCTAAACCTGATAGTACTAGGTTATCTAGAGACTGGGTTCCCTTAATTGATGCAATCATCAATTTATTCATTTTGAATTGGGTAGACCTTTTATCTAATTACTAAGCCAAACACATTGTTGAATATAGGAATAAAAGGAATGCTTCACCTCAAGAAAATTCACCCTTTTTCATGTCTACTTATGTTATGGATTCCATCTGTTATACTTATACATTTCCAATCATGGGTTGGAAATGGACCATTACAGACCCTACACCAATCCATATTTACCATAAAGAACTCTAGGATTCCAAATAACACTTGCATTTCTATAAAATCTGTTATGGAGTTATGTTGCCTATGTATCAAATTATTTTCGATAAAAATATCCCTAGGGTTTCCAAGGAAGTCAGTAGAGATATTGTTCCTACAGCCCGACGGTTTGATGAAGAGAAATTTACATATGTTCGAGTATTTGGAAGTTCCTCTCTTCCACATGTTTTGCCATATTATGATTGTTTGGGAGAGAAATAGCTTATCGACTTATTAATGGTGTCACCAAATAGTTAAAGGATGACAAAAAGGCTATTTGGCCTTCATTCCCTGTACAGTGCGATACTTTTTCTTTGGCCAATATTGGCCATACATACAAAGAGGCTCCTAATATTCAAATGTTAAATCTAGCATTTATGCCCGGGAGACTGTATGATCCCAATGATGAAATTAAGAATTACATGGCAAGACTTAAGACAAAGCCTTTTATAAAAGAAGAAGATCAGTTTGATGACTTCTTTCAAGGAGTCAAATATTTTTTAGATGTTATTAAAAAGGTTTCCAATAAATCAAGTCAAGAATATGTGGAAGCCTTTCAGGAATACAGAAATAAGAGATTAAAGAATTTCCCTTTGAATTTGCTAGTCATGGAAGAATAAAAACACACTCCAAGTGTTAGTCTTGATCAAGAAATAAAGGATGATTCTGAAAATGAATCTGGTCAGTCTCAACAGCAATTTGATAAGACAGATCAATATGAAGATGATTCTGAATCTAAAAAAAACAATTTGGAAATTCACCAGATTATTCAAGACATAGAGTTGCAAGAAAAAACAAACAACAATGCCACTGAATCAAATACAGAAGAAATTCCAAAGGATCAGATCATAGAAGATCAATCTAAATCATCTGAAGGAAAATACCTAATAAATGAATGGGAAAATTTTTCCAAAGCAATAAATAATTCCAAAGAAAAGTTCAATACTGATCAAGCAGCAAGTTTTCAAATGCCAGAGCCTTCCCAAAAGATAGTTCAGACTGTCAACCCTTTACATACAATCCTGTAATGTTCCAAATTTTTCTTCAATAAATTGGAACATTAATTTTTGTCTAAATTCATTTATGAGATGAATAATTGTGTAAGGAGGCCCAATGAAAATAAATAAATAAATAAAATCCCTCTAGTATGGAAAGGGATCAGCCATGGAACCATTTTTCACACCCTCATGTGTGAAAGGAGATATTTTCAAAGAGGTTTGACCAATTCAACCAGCACAGGATATGAGGTGGAAAGCACTACATGGGACAGCATAGGAGGGAAGCTTCTAGAGGAAGGGAAACCCTAATTCGAAGTAGGGCCCATGGAGAGCCTTCACTTGCTATATATGAAGAGGATGAGAGCCATTGCCATCCATGCATATGTTTATGATTTCATGTCTATTCAGACATTGAGCATTCTGTGCTGCTTAGCAATAATTCCTGGGAAACTCATGTTTAAGATTTCCTCACCTTCTTGAGAGGTCTCTTGAGGGTTGGTTCTTCATTCTCCACAATTCTTGGCTCAAGGCAAAAACCTCCTCCTCCAAGACAACGTTATTGCTGCAGTAGCATAATACTGTGTTGTAGGGTGTTGCAGTGGAGACTTCACAACACCTCTTCCATTTCTTGTTTTTCAGAGGAGGAGCCTTTCCTTTATTTGGGAGATCATTTTGGAAGCATTGGAGATAATTTTCAAATCTTGGCACTTGTCCATAGTGTTCTATTCCACTCACTACGTAGTCCCTCTTAGTGACTGCATTATTTTCATGGTGTATATGTAGTGAGGGTTTGCAGATTGATCTGAGGGTGAGATCTCAAGTGTAAGGATCAGCCTTCCACTTAGGAGATCCATTGGAGGATTTCTACTTCAGTTTTTTCATCATCTTCAACCTTCTCTATTGAGTTCCAAATTTAAGTTGCAGCAGCTGCCCAGCAACTCCAGCATTTTTGCCATTTTGTATATTTCAGCCAATCCTTTAGAGGATTGATGTATTATTGTATCTAAGGGTTAGAGATTTTCTCCCCTATCATATTTGATCCATATATTGTCATATTCATGTATTGACATCATTTTACAGCAGTATTCCATCATAGACTGCGTCCTCATAGCCTGGGTTTATGCAGAAATAGAAGTGTTCTTTCATATTCATGTACATGTATTGTTGAGGCTTGCATTGCCTTTCTTGAGTTGATGTTTCCTCAAGAGCTTGTACTTATTTTTGCTGCTATAAAATTATTCATTGGCTATACATATCTTCTTGTCTCACAGCTATTAAAATAACGCTGTTGATCTATTGTATGTTCATATATTTTTTGTAGCCCCATTATTTAGGCAATTCCTAAAGAAGGAATTTCACATATTTATAGACAGAGTCTGTGAAGGGCCAGGTAGCCTCTAGATCTCATCCTTTGTTCAAAGGTGACATATCTGGAAAATTCCCCCATAGTCTATCTCTGGAATAGACTTGTGATATTCCGAGAAAGGAACATTACAGTGGTATCAGAGCAATTTTCTTGGCTCAGCCTGTGAGTCTAAGCCCAAGAAGATCATAATGTTGAAGAAGATGAGTTTATTCTCATCTATGTTCAGAATTAGAGGAGACCTCTCCAAGGAGGTCAAGAAGATTGAAGAAGAAGAAGAAGAGGAAGTGCCATGCACTTCCTATTCTCATCAAGAAGAAGACATTGATCATGGAAGACACTTGGATTATCAGATTCTAAGTGATTACCTTATTGAGTATAGATCTCAACCTAGAGCCTTAAAGGAGACTCTAGATTTTCCTCATTTCATCTAGCTGAAGGAAGAGAAGAGACCATGTAGTAGAAGAGAAATCAAAGGCAATAGATTTATGTTATCTACCTATGATGGGTCATCTAATGTAAGAACTTGGGTGAAAGAGTTGGTAGCATTCTTCTTTCACCATCATGTGATAGAGAAAGAAGTTGTTGAAATCTTAGCGCTGCAGTTGAAGGGTGAAGCCTATGATTGGTGGAGCAGCCACTTAAGCCATGAAGGGGTGAAAAATTTTGCAAATTTCATCCAAGGGTTGATCAAAACCTTTGATGATGAAGGGGAAAAGAAAGAAAATATCACATCACCACTTGAGGAACCTTGTGATAAAACTGTCACACTCATAAAGGAGCAGCCACATGCATCAACAGTTGGAGCAGCCAACACTTTTGAGAAAGGAACTCTTGCAGCCCTACAAGAAGTTCCAAATGCACATCAAGGTATGAAAATATTTCCACAATCCATTGTTACAACAACTTCTTTTGATCAATGTGGAAACTCGCTTTTGAATGACCAAGGGTCAAATCCCATTGCTACCATAGAGCAGATTGGTTGCATTGCATTGTGCAACATGGAAACGTTCAAGGAATAAGCAAACCATCACTCTCATGAGCCATTTTTGGATTATACATCACATTGGAGGTTGGGGTTTGAAGCCTTGAAGGATGATGGTAGACATCTTGTAGTGAGAAACCCTTTCTCCCTTCAAGATGACACTTTCTCAATGAGCTCCTCTCAGCTCAAAGAGAAACCTCTACTTTTAGATCCAAGACCTAATTGGTTTTGGAAAACTATTGATGAGAGGGAGGTCTCAAGGAGAGATCTCATTAGAGGTGCACTTCAACACATCATGGAGTGCAATGATTTCCTTCCTTTCTCACAAGAGCAGATAGAAGATGGAGGACATCTTAGGATGGATAACATATCTCATGCTTGTGTTGGACATTCCTTGAGCCACACACATCATGATGGGAGGTTTTTTACTACCACCTATTTGAGTCTTGATAGGGTCTCATTGATCCTTGAGAAGATTGCATTTCAAAATCCCATGAAGTGCAAAAATAGGAATTTGATTTGGGAAGATGGTAGCCCTCATGGGATGAGTACCAAGATGAAGAGGAGGAGAACGAATCCACAAGTGGTTGAGTGGATGTGGTTGATGAGCAAGGAGCTGGGAGGCTACTTGCAAATTTATGATACCGGGCAGTAAGAGGCTTGGCCTCGCTGGTTACTCTTGAAATAATTTGTCCATCACCAGGCAAACACTCTTCCTAAGAGTAGGAGGTAGGATACTTGCATCATTGAGAAGCATAGAGTATGGATGCATGGTGTTGATATGATGCTCATATCATTCATTATGTCTTCATCACATGATTGGTATGATCGAGGTATGGGGAGGCAACAAAATGTTTTGTTGCTTTTCTTGTTTTTGGGAGAGCAAGAGCAAATTTTCTCTCACATTTTGCATGATGTTGCAGGAGGAGGAGATGGCATTATCTCCTTGATCTTTGATGATTTGGAAGCTCTTCCATCTTGGGGAGTATTCCATATTTACTATAGAATTTTTGGAGGAATATTTGACAAGGAGCATATTAAAGAACATAGTTTTGTATTGACAAGGGCTTATTTGCATAAGCTCACAGCGCTGTCACCTTGGAGCAGAGATTTATGGATGAAATGTGCCCAGCAGAAGTGTGGTGGAACCATAACCCATAGTTACCAGGATCATTTCATATTTTTTGCACTTGATGAACAAAGAGGAGGTAATGATGATAGAGGCATCTATCACTATGGCATATTCTTCTTGACTTGGGTTTCCAAGCATGAGGAGGATTATCTTCTTGCAACACATGGTTCATTCTTCTTCTTAGCATGCCAAAAAATTATGGAGGACTCATTCATGGACCCATGTATCATCTTACTTCAAGCATATTGTGAGAATTTTGTATATACATTTATTGATTTTCACACTCTTACCATTCTCATACAGTGCATTGCTTCACAAGGAGACAAGCTTGTCACATTGCTCCATGAGTTTTATTGTGCCAATCTACATGATGGAGATAGCCATCTCTTTTGTGGCCTTGGGAAAATGTTTTTTCATCACATGTATGTTCAGTGATTGCACTATAACATGTATCACATGAATACATGCATGATTAACCATGTAGAAAGAAACATTTTTCCATGTACTTTTATCAAGCAGCAACTTGTAAAATTGTGTTGTACTTGTTTGAGAAGTTGTTGGTACCTTCTTGCATCACTTGAAACCTTCAGCATTTTCTTCATTTTATTTTTTATCATGACTTCATCTGCTGATATAGATCATAATTTTTAAGGGAGCATGATTATGAGAGAGGCACATGAGTTGGATGTGTCCTTGAGTGAGAAAAATTCTCACATTTTCTGCACTACATGTTCTAATGGGAGCATGGGAGGAGGAATGGCCACCACTACCACATATGTGTTATCTTTTGAGGTGGAACATGGACTTGATAGACATCCATTGTACAACCATGGGCAAGTGTTTAGTTATGTATTGTTGTTACATTCAGCCATTTACTATCCACTAGTAGATGTGATGGATCTTGTACATTGCTTGCCATGTAATTTTCTGAAGTTGCAGTGGATGAAACTGCGTTGTGTCCTATTGAGATGTTTTTTTTCACTTTGTAGAATCATGTAAAACCTAAAAAAAAATTCTCATTTGGATATTCCATGATTATCATGTCCTATTCATCATGGATGATATTTTTTGGGCCAGCTTGTTCTTCATTGTTGGAGGAGAACTATTTGGAGGATTTTTCTTCATTTTACCATTTGAGGGCAATAATTTTGCAACCCAGGATCAGCATACACTCTACACTTGTCATGAGTGGAGGGAAGGACAGCATGGGGTAAGCTATTATGCTTGCCAAGTTCATATTTTTAGCCCACCTTCATTTCTGGAGCTTGAGGTGGAAGAACATTTTTAGGATTTGCCTTGTTGGGAGGTGGCTCATTTTGTTTGGATGATTGCTTGGGAATGGTGGATCCACATGGGGTAAATGTTACTCATTATATTTCAGCCTCCATGCCTTGAGTGGAGATTCTTCAGTTCTATCCATGCAGTTTCTTGGGGACAAGCAACATTTGGGAGGGGAGGACTATAATGTTCCAAATTTTTCTTCAATAAATTGGAACATTAATTTTTGTCTAAATTCATTTAGGAGATGAAAAATTGGGTAAGGAGGCCCAATGACAATAAAAACATAAATAAAATCCCTCTATTATGGAAAGGGATTAGCCATGGAACCATTTTTCACACCCTCATGTGTGAAAGGAGATATTTGAAAAGAGGTTTGACCAACTCGACCAGCGCAGGATATGAGGTGGAAAGCACTACATGGGACAACATAGGAGGGAAGCTTCTAGAGGAAGGGAAACCCTAATTTTAATTAATACCCATGGAGAGCCTTCACTTGCTATATATGGAGAGGAGGAGAGCCATTGCCATCCATGCATATGTTTATGATTTTATGTCTATTCAGACATTGAGCATTATTTGCTGCTTAGCAAGAATTGTCGGGAAACTCTTGTTTAGGATTTCCTCACCTTCTTGAGAGGTCTCTTGAGGGTTGGTTCTTCATTCTCCATAATTATTGGCTCAAGGCCAAAGCATCCTCCTCCAGGATAGCGTTATTGCTGCAGCATCATAATACTGTGTTGTAGGGTGTTGCAGTGGAGACTTCACAACACCTCTTCCATTGCTTGTTTTTCAGAGGAGGAGCATTTCCTTTCTTTGGGAGATCAGTTTCGAAACATTGGAGCTGATTTGTAGATCTTGGCACTTGGCCATAGTGTTCTATTCCACTCACTGTGTAGTCCCTCTTAGTGACTGCATTATTTTCATGGTGTATCTGTAGTGAGGGTTTGCAGATTGATCTGAGGGTGAGATCTCAAGTGTAAGGATCAGCCTTCCACTTAGGAGATACATTGGAGGAGGTCTACTTCATTTTTTTCATCATCCTCAGCCTTCTCTATTGAGTTCCATATTTGAGTTACAGCAGCTGCCCAGCAACTCCGGCATTTTTTCCATTTTGTATATTTCTGCCAATCCTTTAGAGGATTGATGTATTATTGTATCTAAGGGTTAGAGCTTTGCTCCCCTATAATATTTGAGCCATATATTGTCATATTCATGTATTGACATAATTTTGCAGCAGTGTTCCATCATAGACTGCGTCCTCATGGCCTGGGTTTATGTAGAAATAGTAGTGTTCTTTCATATTCATGTACATGTATTGTTGAGGCTTGCATTGCCTTTCTTGAGTTGATGTTTCCTCAAAAAATTGTACTTATTTTTGCTGCTATAACATTATTCATTGGCTATACATATCTTCTTGTCTCACAGCTAATAAAATAACATTTTTGATCTATTGTATGTTCATACATTTGTTGCAGCCCCATTCTTTGGGCAATTCCTGAGGAAGGAATTTCACATATCTCTAGACAGAGTTTGTGAAGGGCCAGGTAGCCTCTAGATCTCATCCTTTGTTAAAAGGTGACATATCTGGAAAATGCCCCCACGATCTATCTCTGGAATAGACTTGTGATATTTTCGAAAAAGAAACATTACAAATCCCAACAACACAGAGGAAAGAAACCATTCCAGCCTACTCCACAGATCAAATCATTTTTCAAATAGAATACATTCCATCATTGGATATCTTCTACAGTCCCAACCATAGAGCTATGGTCAAAAGAAATAAGAGAAAAAGGACTGATGAAACAACTCTTAAATCTACAGATGAATCCTTTGACGTCTTCTGGAAAGATTCATTAGAGGATCCCACTGAACATTTGACTAAAATGCCACAATATGCAGGAGCTTATGCTACAGCTACTGTAGATAAGGAAAGTGTAATCAAAACACTGTTGAAACAGCAGGAATCCAGGATACAGGAATTGGAACACATGTTAGATACAGATAAAGTCAAGTCTACAGAATAGATCAGAGAAAATTTAGAACAGTTCCATAAATATTTTGAAAAACTTAAGTTGGAACATCATATACAGCTTAAATATAAAAAGACACAGCTGAAGAGAACCATGTTAGAATTACAAAATCAATCACAATCAGAAACGTTCATTAAAGAATCACTTGAGATAAATACAACGATTAAAAAGCAACAAAATTTATTTTGTCATCAAGTTTCTATGTTTGATTCTTACTGTGATTCCAATAAAATAATGATTCAGCAAATTGCCATTCAAAAACTTGAATGTGAGAAACTTCAAAAACAAATTGAAGAACATATTCAATGACAAGATTCAGATATGGGAAAACAAGATAATCTACCTCAGATTGATAAGATTCATGAAGAATTATTATTTACAGAGTGGAAAACATAGATTTCCTGAGTAGAAAAAGTAGCCATTAAGACATTCAGCAAATCAAATGAGGTCATACAACTTTTATGTGACCAATTGTTCAAAACAGGACTTATTGAAGAAAACACCTCTGATGTGTTTTCATTGACAAAAGAAATAGAATTGAAATGGACACAGAGAGCAGAACAACATGAAGAATTAATCAGGAAATTTAATAATTTTGATCAAGAAAATTCTTGGAATTTTCTTATCAAACCTTACCATCAGCAGCGAACTCTTCTACTTCTCACAAAATCACCTAAAAATTCTCAGTCAACAATTTCAAATTCCATCTTCAAGAATCAAATCCGGTCACGAATATCTCAGCCACCTCAGCTCAAGACAATGCTAGATATCTGCAAAATGCGTGACCATACACTGCAAAAGATGCAAAATCCTTAGAATCAGGATTATCAGTTTTAAATTCCTAGATTATTGTTCAAGTTAGAGGAAGGTTGTTTGAAACCTCCTCTACATTTTTGTAAAATATTTAATTTAGTTTGTAGTTATTTTTAGTATTTAAACCCTTCTCATGCATTTAGAGAAGGGTCCAGAATTTTATTGAGAACATTTGCAAAGAATGCTTAATTGTAAGTAGGTTTGTGAATGCCTTGATGAAATAATGAAACGCGGTCTTATTTAGTTATAAACATCATTTTATCGATCAATTCCTGGTGCAATTTTGTATTCTTTGAACAACTCTTTGATTGAAGGATTGGATACGACCTATTATCACTGATCTGATAGACAGAGCAATACACAAATGGTACTATTATCATGTATGTTATTTATGTTTCTGAAAATGAGTGATGAATACAGCTTTCATGAATCATATATGAAATTAATTGTTTATGTCTGAAATATCTGTTGCATTAATGTACAGTATAAAGACAGAGATTAGTTATTTTATATATGGTCATCCGACAATGTGATATATGTTTCATTTTCTTTTGATTGACTAATTTTTCAAGAGAATCATCTCACATGGTAATAATTCTATTAAATCTGAATTGATTTCATGATAGATTCAATATATATCTTTCTAGATTGCATTTAGATATTATATCTCGGGTTAGATTAAATTTAATTCAAATTCTTGCATTTAGAGTTAAATTTGTCTTAGTTTTTAGTAATTCATCATTCCAAAATGTTTTGGTAGAAACCCAACAAGTTATCATACAAAAACCAAAACTAGGAAACTAGTCCCATCACACCCAGTTGGAGCCACTACCCCAAATGGAAAAGGAGTTTCTTTAAGGTTCGGACTGGGTGGTTATCCCCCTTTGTTTTTGCCACAGATTTATAAGGCCTCAACATTTTTGGTGCTAGAAGGAGGGCCTAACTATGAATGGCAGATAAGTCTAAAATTCAAATCCCTCATAAGAGTCGATCTCCTCAAAAGCATTCTATGATTTCCCGATCACAATCTAGATCACCAACTCAGATATCGGAAATAGTAGAAACCTTTCCATCATCCCCTGAAGTATCATGTCATCCATATACTTCAGAATTCATTCCCGAATCTCCCGAAGTTCAGTCTTTAATTAAAAAATTATAAGGAATATCTATCTCAGTTGAAAATCTTGTTAACCGAGAAACATCTGAGGAAAGTGTTACTTCTTTATTTAGAGACACTGGTATTTTTAACTAGATCTAGAAGTGAGAAACTTGGAATTTACCCTTTGGTGTTTCCATTAAAATCTCATCGCAAAAAAGTTTCTATATCCAAATCAAAATCAGAAACAAGTGAAGTCACATCAAATTTTCCTTCAGTTGTTCTTTCATACTCTTCTAATCAATCCACATCTTCTCTATCTTCCATTTCTTCCACTCAAAAAATCAGTACTGTCACGAGTAGTAATGTTCTAGTTGTAATTTTTTCTTCCATTACCTCTACTTCTGGACTTACTTCTACATCTTCACAAAATCCAAATCCAGTTATGGCTAATCGACCTTGGACAAATCCTGGTGCTGTATTAATAGCAAATCCTAATGCTCTTCCAGATCATCCAGAGAAATGGTTACCTAAATATAATCCAGATGATGGTATTCCTGCTGAAGAACACATCAATAATTTTATGTTGGCCATGAATTTAAATGGAATTGTTCATGAAGATGTTGTAGTTAGATTGTTTTCATACACTTTACAAGGATCTGCAGGATCCTGGTACTTTTCTCTTCCAGTAGGATCTATTGTTGATTGGGAAACTTTTGAACAAGTGTTTCTTGCAAAATTTAGAGATGATAGAACTGTTGCATCTTTAATCAATGCCCTTTCTAATCTCAAAATAAATTCAGGTGAAAAGGTTAAAGATTTCAACTCCAGATTCAACAGATTATTAAATAAAATCCCAAATGCTTCTAAACCTGTCGTTGATGTAAAAATAGAATGGTATATTTCTTCTTTACCTTCTAATATAGTTATTTTTTTAGATAGAGCTAATAAAGCTACTCTTTTAGAAAACTTGAAAGAAGTTCTCGCAGTAGAGAAAATGATTTTAGCATTAGAGAAACGATCAGAGATAGAAGAAAGGAAAACAAAGAAAGTAACATTTAGTCAATATTCCAAAAAGAATATCTCAAAAGATCCATTTGATCTCGAAGGTCTTCAAAAAGTATTAAAGACTATGTCAAATGATATGATTGATATAAAGAAACAAGTTGCTAAAACTTCAGCCGCTAAAAAATCATTTCGTCCATTCAAGAAAAATCCTTCTTCAACATCTCAACCTCCAAATGAAATTTCAAACGTTGAATTTGACCAAGATACTGAAGATCCCTCACCTTTTGAAAATGAATTAGAATCTAAAGAAGAAGTTTAATTAAATGGTTTATGGGATTTCATTCTTCCAACAGAGGAAGAAAATGAAGCTATGCCTGTATCTACAAGAAGAAAACTTTCTTTAAATCCAATTGTGTCAAATCCCAAACAAAATTATGTTCCTACGAAAGAAAGAATCAAAATATCTAAAACTATGCAGAAAGATCCAATTTTATCATATCCTTCTACAAATTCCAAAACTTTGATTGTATCAGATACAGTCGAATACAACATGGTAGAAGATATGAAAAATATCAAGGCAAATATCTCATTACATGAAATGATGAAACTCAAACAACAACAAAAATATTTTTCTTAGAGAACTCAAATGCATTCCTGTAGAACCGATACAACCACTAGTTTTATAGCACAAGATTCAAAAGATATGGGAAAAACTCCATCATCTATCAATAAAGTAAATTCCAATGATCTTTTTTTAATTGGTGATAAATCTGTTTCTCAAACTCCTCCTTTTATTTTGACTTATGAAATTTTTAACAAGAATGTTCATAATTGTCTTATTGATTCAGGGGCTTCTTTAAACATTATGCCAAGAACAGTGTGTACAAAATTAAATATCACTCATCAAAAAACATCTATACATATAGTTCAATTGGATAGAACAAAAGTTGAAGTTATTGTAGAAATGGTATCAGTATCTATCAGATTATCATCTAATCCAAAAGTATCACAAATGATTGATATTTTGGTCACAAAAATTCCTGAGTTTTATGGCCTTATTATAAGCAAGGATTGGTCTGAGAAATTACATGGATATTTCATTACTTACTGGTCACATATGTGGTTACCATATAATGGAAAACCAAATCAAATCAGAACTGAACGTGAGAAATTTATGAAACAAATAGTTATTGAATTGGATGGACCAAATGAAATTATAGCTTTTACTAATAATATCATAGGGAATTATTCAATAGAATCATCCCTTGGTTCATTTAATGCTTAGGTTTCAACTTTTTCAGCAAATACTGTTACTTCTCAAGTTGAAAACTTTTCTCAAACAGACTCTTCTAGATATGTTAATTTCAGCAATCAAATTCCAAAACAATATTTATTTTGGACTCTATTTTTTGATGGTTCGAAATCAGAAGATGGTGCAGGAGTAGGTTGTGTTTTAATCAATCCTCAAGGAGATAAAATGATGCTAGCTTGTAGACTCGAGTTTCAATGCAAAAATAATACTGCTGAATATGAAGCATTGATACAAGGTATGTATAAAGCTATAGGATTGAATGTTAAATATTTGCAAGTATATGGAGATTTTGAAATAATAGTCAAAATAGTAAGAAAAATGATTCATTGTATTTTTGGACACTTGAGACATTATCAAACTCTAGCTTAGAATCTCATTTCTCATTTTACAACATTCAATATCTCTACAATTCCAAGATTACAAAATGTGAGCGCTAATTTACTTGTTAATGTAGCATCTAGACTTACACCACCTGAAGAATTTAGTCTAGATAGATTTTCAATTGAATTAATTTTTAGACCATCCATTCCAGACAATATAACAAATTGGAAAGTATTTAATGATGATGCAGATATAGTATACTTTCTTACATCAGACAGAGCTTATGAAGGTCAAATTTTAGATGAAAACGAACATGATTTATATATTAGAGATAAAACAAACAATAATTCAATTCTCAAATCTGTATTCAAAATGGAAGACCTTTATGACTTGAAAGATAGGTTTAAAAAGGTGACCAATTCAAAAATTCAAAGTTCTACTTTAAATTTTGAATTGATTAATCTTGGTACTTCATAAAAACCTCAAAATATCAACTTAGGTCTTGGTCTAGGATATGAAGAAAGGATATCATTCATTAAATTGTTTAAAAAATATAAAGATATATTTTCATGGGATTATTCAGATCTTAAAACATATTATACTTCCGTAATTCAACATACCATTCCTATGATATCAGACGATAAACATGTCCAACAAAAACTCAGGAAAATTCATCCAAATTTAGAAAGTCAAATTAAATCTAAACTGAATAAAATGCTCAAAGCTAAAATCATTTTTCTTGTTATACATTCCAAATGGGTGTCAAACATGGGTCCAATTAGGAAAAAGAATGGAGACATTAGAATTTGCATAGATTTTAGGAATTTGAATAAAACCTGTCAGAAAGATAATTTTCCCTTACCTACCATGGAACAGATATTACAATCAGTTGCAGGGTCTGAATTGATGTCTTTTCTAGAAGGATTTTCAGGGTATAATCATATCATGGTTCATCCTGATGATAGATTAATAACAACATTTAGAACAAAATGGGGAACATACGCATATTAGAAAATGCCTTTTGGATTGATTAATGCTGGAGCTACGTTCAGCGTGCTATGGATATAGCTTTCATAGGATTAATCAAAATTTCGGTTGTTATATACTTAGATGACATTATTTTTTATTATAAGCATAGAAATAATCATATTAATCATTTAAAAAAACATTTTCGAAAGATGCATAAAATATGGCATTTCCCTCAATCCTAAAAAATGTTATTTTTATTTATCAGAAGGTAAGCTATTGCGATTCATTGTTTCTAAAAAAGGAATTCACATAGACCCTGATAGGATTCAAGAAATTGAAAATATTCCTCTACCTCATAACAAAAAAACAATGCAATCATTTTTTGGACAAATTAATTTTGTAAAAATATTTGTTCCCAATTTCTCCCAAATTGCCCTACCCCTACAATCAATGATCATGAAAAATTCAATTTTTAAATGGGGAAAAGAAGAAATAAATTCTTTTGAGTTAATTAAAAAATCTATTGTTGAAGCTCTCTTTTTAACAACTCCTGATTTTCTCAAATCTTTTGTTTTATACACATTTTCTTCAGATACATCATATGCAGTTGTTTTAACACAGTTAAACAATCAAAACATTGAAGCACCAATTGCATTTTTCATCTCTAATCTTCAAGGTGCTGAGTTAAATTATTCAACTGTAGAAAAACAAGCCTATGTTGTGTTTAAATCTTTGAAACATTTTATACCTTTTCTCTTAAAAACACACACCAAGATAATAGCACCTTACTTGGCAGTAAGGAAATTATTAATACAACGAGAAGTAGGAGATAAAAGAGAAAATTGGGTCACTACACTCCAGGAATATGATGTAGAAATACATCCAGCTAAATTTGTTAAAGGAAAAGGTCTTTGCAATATGTTAACTGGTTCTTCTCATTTTCCTAAAGATGAAGATCAATCAAAAGAAATAAAAATATCTGAGGTAAGCCTAAATGATTCTTAATCACAATATGCTGATCTGAAATATTTTTAAAAAAATGGACATGCTCCATTAAATCTCAATTATACAGCAAAGCGTGCTTTGAGAATTAAAGAAAATAAATATCAACTTGTAAATGATGTCTTATTCAGGAGGAATTATGATTCTGTATTATTAATATGCTTAGAGAAAACTAAAGCTGAAAAGGTATTGCAGGAACTACATGATGGACCAGCTAGAGGTCATTTCGGAGAAAATACCACAGCTCATAAAATAATGCATGCTAGTTATTATTGGTCGACTTTGTTTAAATATGCACATGAATATACAAGAAAATGTAAAACATGTCAAACTACAGTAGGAAGAGAAAGGAAACCAACATTTCCATTACAACCAGTAAATATCCAACAACCATTTGAACAATGGGGGTTAGATATTATAGGTGAAATAACTCCAAACTCTTCAAAACAACACAGGTATATTCTAACTGCAGCTGCTAATTTCACAAAATGGGTAGAATCTATCCCATTGAAAGTGGTAAATACACAGAATATTACCGATTTTATTGATCAATTCATAATTACCAGGTTTGGCCTTCCATCAGCTTTGATATTTTATAATGCATCTTACTTTTCTGGAAATGCAATGATAGAATTTGCTTTGTAAAAAGGTTTTAAATTAAAATACTCAGCCAATTATTACTCACAAGGAAATGGATTAGTTGAATCTATGAATAAAAACCTTATCAGAATCATTAAAAGAATTGTGGAGAAAAATCATAAGAATTGGCATAAAGCATTATTATTTTCTCTCTGGGCATATAGAATCACTCAAAAAGCTTCAATAGGCACTTCACCATTTGTGTTAGTTTATGGAAAAGAAGCAATTATACCCTCAAATGTAACAATACCATCATTTGATTTAGTACAATTTGTTAATGAAAATCCTTCTTCCTCTCTCCAACTTAGACAATATCAAATCCTTAAGTTAGAAGAAGAAAGAGAAAAAGCTAAACAAACTCATATCCATCATCAACAAGTAATAAAAGCTGCATTTGATTTAACATCTGTTAGTTTAGGAGATTTTCAAATTGGTGATTTGGTATTAAAATGGGATAAAGCTCATGAAGAAAAGGGTAAACACACAAAGTTTCAAAAACTCTGGCTAGGACCATTTCAAATAATCGAAAAAATTGGCTCATCAACATTTTTGTTACAGGATTTATCAGGTAAGAAAGATTCTTTACCTGTTAATGGGTAAATTTTGAAAAAATATTTTTCATAGGAGGCAACCCTTCTATTTTTGTACATTAAAATTTTTCTTTCATATAGAAATAAAATTTGTTTAGTACTGACAGTTGACTTTTCAAAATAAGTCTTAGATAAATTCTTTTTGCATTTTCTTTTTCCCACTTGTTAAAAAATAGAACTGCTAGAGAAAAAAAATCAAAAGATTTAGGAAAAAACAGATTCATTTTATCTTTCTAGAAAAATGGAATTCCAATAAAACACTTATTTTGTTTGAAAAACTCTCATTTTTATCTAGTATGAAAATTCTTTTGTTAGTCATGAAAAGAAAATTGTATTATAGTAAGAAATATTTTTCAGAAAAGCAATCTAACAACTAGACATTATCATCTGGCATCTTAAAAAGAAATGTGATTCATCCCATCCAGTAAATCTTATAATTTTAAAAAGAAATTTAAAAAGAAAAAAAAAAGGCTTGGAGAAAACTTAAAAGATAATAAGTCTCATCACGAGCTTGTTTACCATGTTCATGGAAAAATAATTGAACTTACATTACTAATATTGTCTACCAAAACAGTGTAATGACTTGAGATTATATCATATAGACAAGGGGTCTCATCACAAGCCAGCTTGATGAGTTTAATTACTATTTGTGAATGGCATTGTCACTATTTGGTTACCAAGCCAAGACAATGGCTTTTAAGAAGATAAAAAATAAAAAATAAAAATAATTTACTTATGAAAATGATGAGACATACTGGATGGAAAAATGGATCATAGTTGGTTAAAAGATAACCCTGCCAAAAGCTTAAAACTGCCAATCGGAACAGAGGCTCTATCTATGATAAAAGAGTAAAATTAGAAAAATCTTTATCTGTAAAGATTATTTCCTATCTTATTTTTAGCTAAGTAAAGACTGATATTTATTTTTATACTTATATCTTTATAGAGAAATTCTCCTGAAATAAGTGAATAAATGAATTTTTTGTTATTTGAAAAAAGATATTATTTATTTAAAATTTCATTTGTTTAACTATTTTATTTTTATATAAAAGGATTTAGAGTTTTCAAAAAATTTTATCAGAGATATATGGTTCGTCCAAGTGAATCGTTAATTGTTGTACTATACAACAACCCCCCATTTTCTTTATAAATAGGGACCCTTTAGAAATAAATATGAAATTTTTTTTTTTAAATCCTTTCAAAAAACACTTAGGAAACAAAATTCCTGCCCAAAAAAGAACATCGCTCATCATATATGTTATTTTTTCAAGAAAAAATCTTAAAATATAAAATTTGAGAATAGTGAGATGCGCTCGTTAGAAAGCTTTACTTTCCTTTTTCGCATCACACTTGATTTAGTTAAGACTTAAAAGAACAAAGTGATAAAAGTTGCAATGACCACGGACCCGACGAAGCGAATAAACTCAAAAATATAAATCTTTTTCGCATCGCACCCATTTTGGCTTTCGCAAATCACATAGCGTGCGACTTATAATATAGACTTAAAAATATCTTTTAAATCTTTCGATCTGCGATTTGAGCAGATCACATTTCGCAATGTTTACGAGAAAATCACGAAATATTATAAGAAATCATTGCGATTTGCGCATTTAATGATCTCAGCATGTTAAAATAAACTTATGACATATTAGATTGAATTTTAGATCTTAACAGCTATAAATGATTGATAAGTATTGCATGCGAAGCCAGGTGAAGCCATGTCAAGCATTAAATTTTGATATCATAATGAATTTTGAAGAGATGATTGATAAGATTGAGAGTCTTTCGCGTGAATTTGAAATAAATTTCTGATACATCTCTATAAATACTCGTTATATGATATATTTTATTTCATTGTCAGGAAATCAGTTATCAAATTGAGAGAGTCTGAGATGATTAAGAAAGGTAAAGAAGTGTCTCAAGAATCGTCCTCAAAAGATACAGATATGCCTTCACTATTTTCAAACACTGTCTGTAACAAAGATTGCGGTGTCTCATCATGGGAAGCTATGTACAAACTATTTGAAGATGAAGGGCCAAAAGTGATAACAAAGATATATGCAACAGGCACTGATATCACTTCCGATGCAACCCTTTTTGACGTTTCATGCTTGTTTATTCATAAAATAGCCACAAGACCAAAGATTATTCCTTACACAGATATGATTAAGTGGGCAGTTGAAAATCTTAATATTGAAGACAGAGTGTTTAATAATTCCAGAGGAGAGACTATGGGTTCTTTTAAAGCTGAATATTTGGCAGCCATGTATCATTTACCAGCTCCGCAACAAAAGTATGACAATAGATATGTGCAAATTTTCAAAGCTAAACATACATATCTCATCAAGCTCATCCATGAGTGGAAGGAAAATGAGGGAAAACTGAAGCAAGAAAAATCTAGTACGTACCCCATTGCACAAATCCCTCATCCCTATTGATTTTCTGTTGGTATGTTGTGTAGGTTATTTTCTAGACCTGATAGTGCTAGGTTATCTAGAGACTAGGTTCCCTTAATTGACGCAATCGTCAATTCATCCATTTTGAATTGGGCAGACCTTTTATCTAATTATTTATCCAAACACATTGTTGAATATAGGAATAAAAAGAATGCTTCACCTCAAGAAAATTCACCCTTTTTCATGTCCGCTTATGTTATGGATTCCATCTGTTATACTTCTACATTTCCAATCATGGGTTGGAAATGGACCATTACAGACCCTACACCAATCCATATTTACCATAAAGAACTCTGGGATTCCAAATACCACTTGCATTTCTATAAAGTCTGTTATGGAGTTATGTTGCCTATGTACCAAATTATTTTTGATAAAAAGATCCCTAGGGTTTCCAAGGAAGTCAGTATAGATATTGTTCCTACCACCCGATGGTTTGCTAAAGAGAAATTTACATATGTTTGAGTATTTGGAAGTTCCTCTCTTCCACATGTTTTGCCATATTATGTGTCACCAAACAGCTAAAGGATGACAAAAAGGCTATTTGGCCTTCATTCGTTGTATAGTGCGGTACTTTTTCTTTGGCCAATATTGGCCATACATACAAAGAGGGTCCTAATATTCAGATGTTAAATCTATCATTTATGCCTGGGAGATTGTATGATCCCAATGATGAAATTAAGAATTACATGGAAAGATTTAAGACAATGCCTTTTATAAAAGAAGAAGATCAATTTGATGACTTCTTTCAAGGAGTTTAATATTTTTCAGATGTTATTCAAAGGGTTTCCAATCAATCAAGTCAAGAAGATGTTGAAGCCTTCCAGGAATACAGAAATAAGAGATTAAAGAATGTCCTTTTGAATTTGCGTGTCATGGAAGAAGAAAAACACACTCCAAGTGTTAGTCTTGATGAAGAAATGAAGGATGATTCTGAAAATGAATCTGGTTAGTCTCAACAGCAATCTGATAAGACAGATCAATCTAAAGATGAGTCTGAATCTACAAAATCCAATTTGGAAATTGACCAGATTATTCAAGACATAGAGTTACAAGAAAAAACAAACAACAATGCCACTAAATCAAATACAGAAGCAGTTCCAAAGGATCAGATCATAGAAGATCAATCTAAATCATCTGAAGGAAAAGACCTAATAAATGAATGGGAACAATTTTCCCAAGCAATAAAGACTTCTAAAGAAAAGGTCAATATTGATCAAGCAGTAGGTTTTCAAATGCCAAAGCCTTCCCAAAAGATAGTTCAAACTGTCAACCCTTTACAGACAATCCCAACAGCATAGAGCAAAGAAATCATTCTAGCCTACTCCATAGATCAAATCATTTTGCAAATAGAAGACATTCCATCATTGGATTTCTTCTACAGTCCCAGCCATAGAGCTGTGGTCAAAAGAAATAAGAGAAAAAGGACTGATGAAACAACTCTTAAATCTACAAATGAATCAATTGACGTCCTCTGGAAAGATTAATTAGAGGATCCCACTAAACATTTGAATAAACAGTCACAATATGAAGGAGCTTATGCTACAGCTACTGTAGATAAGGCAAGTGAAATCAAAACACTGTTGAAACATAAGGAATCCAGGATACAGGAATTGGAACACATGTTAGATAGACAGAAAGTCAAGTCTACATAACAGATCAGAGAAAATTTAGACCAGTTCCATAAATATTTTGAAATACTTAAGTTGGAACATCATACAGAGCTTAAGGATAAACAGACACAGCTGGAGAGAACCATGGCAGAATTACAGAATCAATCACAATCCTAAAATTTCATTAAAGAAGCACTTGAGATAAATACAATGATTAAAAAGCAACAAAAGGTATTTTGTCATGAAGTTGCTATGTTTGATTCTTACTGTGATTCCAATAAAATAATGATTCAGCAAATTGCCATTCAAAAACTTGAATGTGAGAAACTTCAAAAAAAAATTGAAGAACATATTCAATGGCAAGATTTAGATATGGGAAAACAAGCTAATCTACCTTAGATAGATAAGCTTCATGAAGAATTATTATTTACAAAGTGGAAAACATAGATTGCTCGAGCAGAAAAAGCAGCAATTAAGACATTCAGCAAATCAAATGAGGTCATACAACGTTTATGTGACCAATTGTTCAAAACGGGACCTATTGAAGAAAACACGTCTGATGTGCTTTCATTGAAAAAAGAAATAGAATTGAAATGGACACAGAAAGCAGAACAACAGAAAGAAGTAATCAGGAAAGTTAATAAGTTTGATCAAGAAAATTCTTGGAATTTTCTAATCAAACCTTACCATCAGCAACAAACTCTTGTACTTCTCACAGAATCAGCTAAAAAGTCTCAGTCAACAATTTCAAATTCCATCTTCAAGAATCAAATCCGGTCATGAATATCTCAACCACCTCAGCTCAATACAATGCTAGATATCTGAAAACTGCGTGACCATACTCCGCAAAAGATGCAAAATCCTTAGAATCAAGATTATGATTTTTAAATTCCTAGATTACTGTTCGAGTTAGAGGAAGGTTGTTTGAAACCTCCTCTACATTTTTGTAAAATATTTAATTTATTTTGTAGTTGGTTTTAGTATTTAACCCCTTCTCATGCATTTAGATAAGGGTCCAAAATTTTATTGAGAACATTTGCAAAGAATGCTTAATTGTAAGTAGGTTTGTGAATGCCTTGATGAAATAATGGAACACGGTCTTATTCAATTATAAACATCCTTTCGTTGATCAATGCCTGGTGAAATTTTGTATTCTTTGAACAACTCTTTGATTGAAGGATTGGATACGACCTATTATCACTGATATGATAGATAGAGTAATACACAACTGGTACTATTATCATGTATGTTATTTTTGTTTCTGAAAATTAGTGATGAATACAACCTTCATGAATCATATATGAAATTAATTATTTATGTCTGAAATATCTGTTGCATTAATGTACAATATAAAGACATAGATTAGTTATTTTATATATGGTCATCCGACAATGAAATATATGTTTCATTTTCTTTTGATTAACTAGTTTTTCAAGAGAACCATCTTACATGGTAATAATTCTATTAAATCTGAATTGATTTCATGACAGATTCAATAGATATCTTTCTAGATCGCATTTAGATATTATATCCCTGGTTAGATTAAATTTATTTCAAATTCTTGCATTTAGAGTTAAATTTGTCTTAGTTTGTAGTAGTTCATCATTCCAAAATGTTTTGGTAGAAACCCAACAAGTTATCATACAAAAACCAAAACTGGAAAATTGGTCCCATCACACCCAGTCGAAGCCACTACCCCAGATGGAAAAGGAGCTTCTTTAAGGTCTGGACCAGGTGGTTATCCCCCTTTGTTGTTGCCACGGATTTCTGAGGCCTCAACATTGTGCTAAAAATATCCTCAAAAACAGAGAAATTCACAAACTTGCAAAATTTTCCCAAAACCTATCAAAATTTATGGGAAGATGGTTGATCATGTGTTTGAGGCATGGAGTGTTACCTTAGCAAGTATTTCTATCCTCCTTTTCTCCTCTTGTTTGGCCAAGGCTTCAACTTTTGCATGGGATCTTTTGAGCTTGGCCCTTGCAATTTTGTTCCTCATGGCATAATGCTTTTCCATATTTATTTGAATATCATTGTCCTTTTGAGCCTTAGCCAAGAGCTTCTCCAAGTGTTGGTTGGCTCTATCAAGCCATGATTCCCTGTTCTCACTGATTTCTATGGCAAGTTGTTCATTTAGGGTTAGCTGGTCCACTAGCTCAGCTTCCCTTTGTCTCTCTAGGGTTAGAGCTATTTTCAACCCTCTAGTCCTAGGTCTCTGTCTTGGAGGCTGGTCCTCTTCATCATCAGGTTCACCATACTTCTCTAGTGTCTCTTCAAGCAAATCTTTAGCCTTCTCTACTTCTCTTTGTGCTTTGATGCATTTCACTTCATCAATGGAGTGTTTGGTCTTTAGTTGTTGTTTCTCTTGCTTGAGAAAGTTAATGAAAAACTTGGACCTTTCAAGATTAGCTTAGAGGTTTTTAATATTGGCTTCCTTCTCTTGGATGATCAATGAAGCATCATCATCATCAATTATGTCCAAGTTTACAAGTTCAAAATCTGCCTCTTTCTCATTGAGGCCTTCCTCTTCATGTATGTCCACCTATGCCATCTTTTCCTTGTCTTTGTGTATCTTTTATGTTGGTGAAGAAGGCAGGGCCCATCCCACAATCTATGGGGAAAACACCTGCTTATGACCTCTCTGATAGGTATGTGCCAATGTGTCCAAATCAACCCTCTCAGGCTTTCTAAATTCACCTCTGCTAGGTGACCCAGTCTCAATGTGAAATGGAGATGATGGTGGTGAGGTGGGTGAAAGAGACTAATCCGGTGATGATGTATGAACAGTAGGCTGAGATGGAGGAATGGATGTGGAAGGATGAGATGATGAAGGTGCATATTGGGCATGCTGAATAGGTGGGACATTGAAAATCACATTGGATATGAAGATGTCCCATGCAATTTTTAATTGATCAAGGTGATGAAGGACCATCATCTTGATGAGGGAGTGGTGAAATATACTTTACATTTGATGATCATAATCTCTCTTTTGGGAAATAAATGTCATCTTCTCAATGTTCCGGTAGATATAGTAAGGTATATTGAGCATTCTAACCCTTGTGAAGTGCATGAGTAGCTAGATATGATAGGAGTAGAGTCTAGAAAACCTACCTTCACAAGTAAAATACCTTATAATGATTTTCATCATGGGGACATATTTGTCCAGGAGATAAGAGAAAGGAAAAATCTTGTTTCTCTCATTCTTGTACCTTGGTTTAATATATAGCTCATAATAAAACTGATTCAAATCTCCTTTCTTAAACCATTTTTCTCCAATGTTTGTGATCCAGTTGGATATTGGTGGCCACCCACCTATTCCATTTGAACCCACAGCATCAATTCTTGCAGTTTTTCACTTTCAGAACAACTTACTATTTTTAGAAGGTTTTGGGGTCCTGCACTCCCAGAGCCATTTCGGGGCCCTAATGATCCAGGTGGATATTGGTGGCCACCCACCTATTCCATTTGAACCCCCACCATCAGTTCTTTCAATTTTTCAGTTTCATCACAACTTACTATTTTTAACAGTTTTTCGGGTCCTGAACTTCTGAAGTCGTTTTGAGGCCCTAAATGATTTTTTTTGGGAAAAACGGGAGCAACATGCATCCATGGACTGATGTTGATCACACAAAAATTATTATTCCTTAGATATGTCTTTATAACAAGTTATGGTGTGCATCAAACGGAGATCGTATGCCAAAGTTACATCCCCGGGAAGTTGAAACACTAATTTACCCAAACGGGGCCCATAGTTTTGGCGCTTCATCTCCTATGGTTAGGTTTTTGGATGTTTAGGGTTTTCCATTGTTTCTTAATAATAAATAGGCCCTTGATCCTCATTGTAACACATTTCAGAGGCATGCAGTTGCCACATCTCTTCTCAGAGATAAGCTACCAACGCCCTAGCTAATTTATTTCCATTATCTCTGTAAGCATATTTTTGTTATTTGATATTAATGAAATGAAGTATAATTTCCGCTGCATCTCTCTGTCAATGTCTATTTTAGTATTTTATTGTGTTCCTGCATAAATCTGGATCAATGGTATCAGAGCGATATGCTCTTTATCTGTTTTTTTTTTCATGTCCCCAACGCGATCAGGGTATAAGGAGTTAGGGCTTGATCTGGTTGAACCCTTGCAAGATCAGCCTCGCAAACCCTGATGACCTCCCATGGTGGAAGAAAAGAAAGACGAGGGAGTAGGAGATCCTATCAAAATATTGCTCGAGGAGGCCCTCGAGAAACAAAGGAACGCGATGATAGATAACGTTTCTTAGATCCTTCAACGACTGCCCACCTACGGCGCATCTGCATCCAACAGCCACTCTGGAGGCGCCACTCCCTTCAAGGTATAGGTAAACTTTGTCATTCCTGTGTTTGAAGGCCAGATAGGTGCAGATGTTGTAGATATATGGTTGAATTTGCTGGAAGGGTATTTCTCGGTCCATTATTTCTCCGACCGAGAAAAGATTATTTTTTCACTCCTCAAAGCTGCCCTCCATGTCAAAGACTGGTGGGAAACATACTTTGAGCAAAATGATGGCATATAACCTTATTTTTTATCGCCCACACCCACTTGGAATTCATTCCAAGATGGAATCAAGGAACAATATTACCCCGTGGGGAGCTATGAGGGCAAGTACTTCCAATGGACCATGCTGCGGGAGCAAAGGGATCAAAATGTGCAAAAACTAATGAATTTGTTCCATACCCTGTGCAAAAATTTGGGTTTTAAAGATTCAAAAAGAAATTTGGTTCTTAAGTACCACAATTTTTTTCATAGACACATTCAGGAGTAAATGGAGTTCCTTGACATTACATCTCTTGGTGTGGTATATCACTATGCTGCCAAGGTCGAGAAGAAATTTAAGCAGAAGAAGCAATACTTTGGATCCGCGAATCTGAAGCCCTGGAAAGGTGCCCTCGAACCACAGAAAAAGGAGCAAGGCCAAAACGGGCTGACTCAAAACAACACCACAAATCCAAATAAGGACACGGGTAAGTGGTGTGAATTTCATAACAGCCCCACTCACAGCACAAACGAGTGTCGGGCCAAACAGTCATTGGTGGTCGAACTAAAGGCGCCTGAATCAGAGGCATATTCTGATCCTTAGTCACAACCAGACAAAGGAAATGACAAAGGGAAGCATATCATTGATGTGGATCCCAATGCCATTGTTGTCACCACCAAGCTCCAGAGGGAGGATCCCTAGAATCTAGAGGAGGGGGAGCACCTCTTCCATTCACAGATGTGGGTGAAGGGTTCTCCACTGCAATTTCTTGTCGATAGCAGAAGCCAAAAGAACCTCATTTCACTAGAGGTTGTGAATCGTCTCAACCTACCGACCATAGCACGCCCTTAGCTATATACCATCAGGTGGCTTCACCCAGGGAGAGATCTTCATGTCTGCCAGTAGTGTCGCCTTTTGTATAGCATCAAGACTTTCACAGATGAGGTATTGTGTGATATTGCTCCTCTTGATGTAGCTAATGTATCATTGGGCCAACCATACTTGTGGAGGTGACATGTTGTCTATGAGTCTAGGCCTCGTTCTTTTATTATTACATTGGGAAATAACTTGTACAGGATACTGGAGTTAGTACCGCCTCCTATCATCTCTTTGACTATTTCAAAACAACGTAGCAAGATTGTTTCCCAAACCAGGAAATTTATTTTCCTTATAACTCACTCACAAGGAAAGAATAATATTGTGGCCACAACCTCGAAACAGGGCTCCCCTGCACAGCTGCAACAGATGGACAAAGTCATGGAGGAATACAAGGACATTTTCTCCTCACTCACAGAGTTTCCTTTACACTGTCAGGACAAGCACTCCATTGACTGACCCTCGGCACACCGTCTCCTGATTTTGACATGCCTCATGCGACTACACAGACATAATCCACACATTTACTGTCTGAGGCTGATAAAGAAACCATATTTACTGAAACGCATCCAACATGTTCACCCGCAGGTCCATGACATCTTTGACAAATCTAATACCAAGTTTAGCAGAATTTGCCTCTCATGGAGGAACTTAACACAATGGGGACCATTGCTTCCTATGGAGTTAGGAATGATCCATGTTGTTATTAGTGCCCACCCACCTATTCCATTTGGACCCGCAACATCAATTCTTGCAGTTTTTGACTTTCAGCACAAGTTACTATTTTTAGCAGGTTTTGGGGTCCTACACTCCCGGAGTCGTTTCAAGACCCTAATGATCCAGGTGGATATTGGTGGCCACCCACCTATTCCATTTGAACCCCTACCATCAGTTATTTTAATTGTTCAGTTTCAGCACAACTTACTATTTTTAGCAGTTTTTTTGGGTCTTGAACTTCCGAAGCCGTTTTGAGGCCCTAAATGACGTTTTTTGGGAAAACCGAGAGCAACATTAGCAATCATATGCCAAATTTATGTCCCCAGAAAGTTGAAACACAAATTTACCCAAACGGGGCCCATAGTTTTGGTGCTTCATCTCCTATGATTAGGTTTTTGGATGTTTAGGGGTTTCCATTGTTTCTCAATAATAAATAGGCCCTTGAGCCTCATTTTAACACATTTCAGAGGCATGTAGCCGCCACATCTCTTCTTAGAGATAAGCTACCAGTGCCCTAGCTAGTTTATTTCCATTATGTCTGTAAGCATATTTCTGTTATTTTATATTAATGAAATGAAGTATAATTTCCACTCCATCTCTGTTTCAATGTCTATTTCGATATTTTATTGCGTTCCTACATAAATCTGGATCATTTTTGGATCCCAGTGGCAACTGATATGATGGTAGGGGACATAGTGAAAGTAATAATATAGACAACATAGGATCATATTGGACCCTTTGTACTTTCTCACAGAACTCAAAACAACCCACATGCTTAAATTATGCCACAGTGATGGGAGATGCCATGATTTCTTTGGTATTTTTTAGTTCATGTCTAATAATTTTCCCTCCTTTTTTAGATGACCTTCTCTCCTGTATTTCTTCCTCCTCAATATGACTTATGTTCTCCTCTTCTGCCATAATGTATTTGGTGTCAAAACCCTAGGGATATTATGGAATGGAAGGTGAGTGTATGAAGTGAGGGTTGGTGTGAGGAAATTTGAGGATATGGGAATTGGGATTTTTAATATGAGGGAGGTGACAACAGTAGCGATTATGAGGGGTTTTAGAATATGGGATTTAATTGTAGGTAGGGTATAGGGAGCCTAGGAAAATGAAAACCTAAGGCTTAGGGTTTTCAAGGAAATGAAATCTTAGGGAAAGGGGATGTCAATATAGGGATTTGGGAAAATGTCTTATGATATGGGGAAAGGTATTTGAATTCTAAAGGACTAAAATTAAAGTGTAAAATAGTTTTTAATGAATCTAGGGTTTTGAATTAGAAGGAGACACCAAATTACCTTAAGAAAACTTCACACATCACATTTCATAAAGTGGAGTGAAGAAAATTTGTTACTTACTGGCTTGCTGGAGGCATTAAGAATCACTGCTGAAGGTTTGGAAGTGAATTTGTGAAGTTTTAAGGTCTTGCAAGCAATTTTTGAAGAAACTGGCTAAATGCATAACACCAATGGAAAACACGCCCTTCTCCTGACAAACACACGACGCCTTTAAGAAACACGCATCCCTTTCAGAAAAATTCACAGCGCCAATGGAAAACGCGCAACACCAATGGAAAATGCACCCTCTAACCCTGTTTTGCACAATTTCACCCTAAAACTCGAAAAATTTTCCTTTGCTGAGTTTTCTTGATGTTGTAGGAAGGAAATGAACTTTGATTTGATGTATTTGAGGGCCTTTATACTTAAGTGGATTTTATTTATGCTTTGAAAAGCCACTTTCCTTATGTTTCACTTTACCTTTCAAATTTTCAGACTAATGCTCTTTGACTTCTGACTTTTTTTTTGCAGTTTTATCAGTTGATGGAGTTTGAAATTTATTTCCTTAATTTTGGCATGAGTGCTTTGAGTTGGCAGCTAGGGAGTGAAAATATTACATATAGAAACATAAAATTACATAGGAAATCAAAAATAAATTACATATTGTTTTTCATATCAAAATTACATTTTGATATGAAAATCATAAAAAAACAAAATTACAAAATAAATACTTATATATTGATGATCTTCTAAACATGGAAATAGAATTTCATTGAATCACTCTCACATTTTTTTGCTGACTTTATTGGGATGGAATGATTCATTTTTGGACCTTGAAAAACAAAACCCTAATGACCTAATGGGACCTTGAATAACCTGACTTCCATGGTTCACTTTAACTGAGATATGGCATGATGAAATGAGCTTTTCATAGGTGTTATTATGCTCAGCAAGACATGAAGGTGAGTCAGCAAATGTGATTTTCTAAGGGAGAGTGAGGTTTTATTGAGTAGGGCTACCATCAGTGAAACAATTTTTAGCATGACCTAATGGAATGATATAAAAATTTCAGAGTGGGACACTTAAAATGAAAATGAAAATAATGATATTGATCACTGATGGCAGAATGCATATTCTGACACTAAAAAATTCCATACTTGCCACGAGTTTAAATACTCGGTGGTCAAGTTTACATCAAATGGAAATCACGCCCCAGCTATCATTGCAAGACCAAAAACATAATCGTCACATTTCTAAGTGATGGCAAACACCTCATGACTTTTACATGAAATAAATGCATCACACGATTTATAAAACAAGGCCAAAATATCATTGTTGCTTAACAAGAACTGGAAAAACACATCATCACTTTCACAGTTAAAAATGAAAAATATGATTTACAAACAAGGCCATGACACACTACCACATCTAGAAAAAACTCTAGTCACTTATCAAAGTGAGTGGATCATCTCCTTGTGGAATGTTTTCTTATCGAACAATGGTTTCAACTGATTCATGCACCGACAATTCGTCCTTAAGGTATTTCTCTGGATGGATCCTCGAACACTTGGCTCTTTGATGGCCACTTTGGTTGCAATGGCTGCATAATTTATTCTTCCTGCAAACCTGCTTAAAAAGTTTCTTTTTTTGCTGTGGAGAAGGCTTTCCACACCTCATCCTCCTTTGTGTTGCCATTCTTTTCCAACACTCAAAAAACACATGGTTATGTAAACCACAAAAATGACAAGTTTTTCAATTCCATGATTTATGACCATGATTATCAACATTATTATAATCAAAATTCACTCTGGAATAGTGAGACTTGTTATACCTTCCCTCGTGGTATCTGATGCGATCATGGTGATGAGAGCTTGTCTTAGCTCTTTCACTGCAACATGCACTACCATGGAATAATGGTGAAGTGTTCCCATCAATCCTCTTCCCTAGTGAGTTCAATAATGTCTATTTTCCTTGGATTTCCTTCGAACATCCTTCTCCAGTGTATCCCAAACTTGCGTAGCGAGGTCTCTGCACAACCTCCAATGGCTAGGTTATGCCTTGGCCATGAATGCCAAGTCCTCCTCCTTTGTACTCCATCTTGGTGAGGAGGCTCATGTTGGTTCCTGTAATGGGAATCTCCACACTTCCAATAGAAATGATATCAAGTGTATATGAAACTGAAGATAAATCAACAATGTTTACCTTAGCTGTCGATTTTGACATAGGTCAAGAAGGCTTCTCTAAGCCTTCGTTGCGCTTCACTTCCTCCAAGGCCTTTGTTGTGGCTTGTAGTTAAAGCCGCAATCGTTGGTTCTCCTCCTTCTCTTCCTTTAGGAGTGTCCTCAATGCATCATGATTTGCTTAAAGACTTTCGTTTTTGTGCTTCAATTCTTCCAACGCCTCTATTGTGGCTTGCAACTAAAGTTGCAATCAATGTTTGTCCTCCTTCTCTTCCTGTAGGAGTGTCTTTAATTCAGCATTTTCTACTGCTTGTTTCTCATAATATTCATACAACATGTTCACTTTCTCAGACACCCTGAGCATGGTCTCGTACATGCCTTTGACATCCTCCATTGCTCAACTCAGCGAACGTTCAATGGTTCATGCCTACAATCCAAATAAGCAAGAAGGTCGCTCTGATACCACTTGATATGGGTAAATTTTTTATACCATTTAAACCAAGGCCTTTTAATTCAGCTGATGTGTTAGAATTTCATCAAATAATTAATTAACATAAATGAAAATTTGTATGTTGTAAATAAGAGGAACATAACAAGCATTAGCAACATAAGACATTGATAACAGATTTCATCTAGGAGGGACTATGTCTCTAGGTCTCAGTGTCAAGAGGGTGTAGGCCGCTACATTAAGTTGTGGAAAGAGTGATGATGTACATGGAGGATATTTTCTCTATCGCACAAGAAAAATTCCCTCACCCAGGAGTGGCTGGACCTCTCCATGAGATGTTCCACTACAGGAACTCTCAAACACAAAAAAGGACTCTTATCAATACGACAATGACTCACACATAATGAATTTAAGTATCCCGCCAGCATGGAAACAAAGGGATCTCAATCAAACATACATGTGAAAATGAGTATCTCGCTAACATGGCAATAAAGGGATCTCAAAAATAAAAAAAATTCATGATAGAAATTACATCTCACATCAAGAACAAAACAAGATCACACATCAAACATCAACATGGATCTATACAACGCAATGCATCTCATAGAAAAGAGACAAAGAAGAACATGATCACACTGCATATACCTCACATCCTGGAGTGATCTGAAGACAAGGATGACAAAATTTTGTGATCTGGCTTGTACCATCAATCTCGTGGCATCGAATATCCTAAATACGACTACTCACACATTGAATGTTGACACCTGCAACTCCACTTTGAAAAGTGGATGAAAAAGATAAGACTCGGATGGAAAATCTAACTGCACTGCTAAATTCATTTCATCGAGAGGTGTAGGATCGACTACAAATCTTCAGATTCAACAATATGATGAGCCTAGTGAAAATTAAGCACCTTCACTAGGTGGGGCCCGCAAGCTATTTTTAGGTGTATGTCTATTTTTAGAATGGTGAGAATATTCTAAAATTAGCAGGATGTTGATTCTATATGGTTGATAAAATTCTATATTTGGATGAATTTCTATTTTTAAGAAGATGGGCGAAGTCTATTTATAGATCGCTAATCTAAAAATTGAATGCATGTCGATTATTATTAGCCCTTAATAATAATCAAACAATAAATAGTAACTTATTATCTTGGATCACTTTATTTTAGTTAACAGATGTGGCACATCAGTGGGCTGAAGGAATTATGAAATTCCTAGGGTGGTTGGTCACTCATGCATGGAGGAATTCTTTATAACTGACAATGGCAAGCTGTAACAGAGTTGAAAGAGTAGTTATGTGAGATGTTATTAGTTTAACTCAGTTGTGCTAGTTGTAACTAAAGATACACTAGTGAAAGATGAGTGAATTAATTATTTAATTAATTCACAAGTAGTTTCTTACTTGAAATTGAACAAATATAGCAGTTAACTACTTGCATGTCAGATCCCGTGGAGTGTCAGTGGAGAGATAGGTGAAAGGGTGAGATGGACTATCAGTTGTGACTATAGTGATGCATTCAATGCATATGCACAAACATTGGAGATGCCAATGAGGATTGCGTAGTGCAAGCAAGGTAATATCAAATTCATTTAGGGATCTTCTTCAGTAGGGATTGTGCAGTGGAGGCAGGTTTTCAGGAGGCAATAAATTAGTGCAGAGATATGAAAATTTCTACATGAGAGTGTGTAACGATTGTATATTTTACTGAGAGCTCTATGAGCCAAGATTTGTGTGAAATTGTTACCTGTTCAATTGATATACATAATATATGATAGTTGGGGCTTTTAGCTTTAATTTTTCCTAGTAAAACATCTTGTTATGTGCGGTTGATTTTGCTTCATATGTGTTTTGAAATTGGCAATTTAATTTCCACAAAGAATTAAGTGGAAAGATTATATATTTAACAAAATATTAATTTGTTAGATTAGGAGAATCCATAAATACATTAGAGTATTTTTTAAATTTTCTACATGGTATCGGAGCAGTTTTGATCACTAGAGATTGCAATATTGAATCGGTGTTGAGTTTTGTGCTGGTGGACAATTCGAATTTGCTGCAAGAATTTCTTGGTGCGACAATTGAGTAAACATTGAAATGGCTTTCAATGGGTTGCCGTTGGAGTATGTACTTGAGGGCAGCTCTAAATACATATCCTGGAAGTACAAGATGGAGGTAGTTTTTGAATATAATGGCTTGAAGGAGTTCATCGATAGCGATGTTCCTAAGCCCACTTCGACAGATGCTGCATTACTTGACGTCAAGTAATGCAGCAAAGACAAGAAGAATTCTATTGGAAGGTGTGAAAGACCATATTTTGTCAAGCCTTCTCAGGAAATCCACTCCATTTGCAATGTGGAAGGCTTTGACAGATCTTTTCCAAAGCAGCAGCGACCATAGGAATTTGGCGCTTAAATATAAGCTCAGAAAAATCAAAATAGAGAAGGGCGACAGTATTCCAAAGTATCTCACGAAGTTTGTCCAATGTAGGGATGAGCTGGGGAGTGTGGGAATTAAAATTTCTAATGATGACTTGGTGAGCTTGGCTCTCCTTGGGCTTCTGAAGAGTTGGCACAGTCATCAAGACTCTATCAATGGGCAAGAGAAACTGTCGGATTAGGAGTGACTTTGGTTGGATCTAGTGCAGGAGGAGACAAGGCAAAGTACCAGGGATGGCTCTTCATCAAAGCATGATGATGAAGAGGATTTTTTTTTGGCTGCCAAAGCAAGGAAAGGGAAGGGGAAGAAATCCCATCCAAAATCCGAGGCTAAAGGCAAGAAGCTGGATTTGTCCAAAGTGAATTGTTTTCACTGTCACAAACATGGGCATCTCGCCACAAACTGACCACAAAAAAAGAACAATAAGACTGCTGGAGCTGCAGCTGGTGAGGCCCTTCCCTCACAATTTGAACTTGATTTCTCTTTGATCGCATGCTTGGTTTCAATTGCGATGGGATCGGTGTGGTATCTTGATAGTGGTGCTTCCTTCCACATGATGGGAGACAAGGAGTTGTTTGTTGACTTGGAGGAGAAAGATCTCCAAACGCATATAGAGATGGGCGATGATGGTAGATACAGTAAGACCGACATTGGAACCATTACCTTTGAGAGGGAGTCAGGTAAAACATTTCTATTGAAATTTGTTATGCATGTTCCAAGTCTGAAGAAGAACTTGGTCTCAGTCGCGATGTTGGAGGATAGATGTTATGACGTTGTTTTCAGCGAGGGAAAATATTTCCTGTGACATAAAACAATGGATCAAACCAAGAGGACAGGGATTCAAGTTAAGAATATCTACAAGCTGAAATGGTGGGTAAAGAAGAAGAAGAAGTGGTGAGCCGGGATGAGGACGAATTATGGCACAGGAGATTGGGCCATCTTCACCATGGCACCCTCAAGATTTTGCAACATATTTCTACTAGACTTCCCAAGGGTACACTAATGCAGATAAATCAGTGCAAGGGATGTAATATGGGTAAGTTTGTGAAGACCACCTTTCATGAAAAGGAGAACCGTGCCTCGGTGATCCTGGAGATAATTCACACAAACGTGTGTGGACCATTCTCAGTTGCTTCAACAGAAAAACACAGGTATTATGCTATTTTTATTGATGAATATTCTCGTAGATGTTGGATCTTCTTCATGCAGAAGAAGGATCAAACATTCTCAAAGTTGTATGACTTTAAAGCATTGGTAGAGAAAGAGTTGGGGAAGCAAGTGAAGGCTCTGCGGAGCGAAAATGGTGGTGAATATATCTCGAATGAACTCAAAGACATCTGTAGCAAAGAAGGAATTCAAAGATAACTCATAGCGCCTCATAACCCACAACATAATGGGGTCGCAGAGAGGAAGAATAGAATGATCGTGGGTGCTGCACAAGATATGCTGCATGACCAAGGCCTACCAATGCACTTGTGGGCGGAAGCATGCAACACTGTGGTTTATGTGCAAAACCATTTTCCTCATAGAGTACTTGGCATGAGTACACCTAAAGGAGATTTTACTAGTAAGAAGTCGGATGTTTCTCATTTAAATATTTTTGACTCATCTGTTTATATTCATGTGACCAAGAACGCTAGGAAGAAGCTGGAGCCGAATGCAGAAGTTGGGATATTTTTGGGGTACATAGAAACACCCCATAATTATCGTGTGTATTTTCCAAATAGTCGGATGAATTTAGTGCAGCGAGATGTAAAATTCAATGAGGAGAAAGCCATGAAGTTCTCTCTTGAGAGGGAGCTACACTTGCATGCAAAGGAGGAACTTCTTGTTCCCAGAGATGAGCCTCAAGATGTGGATCAGCCACAGGAGGAGGATCATGGATTGGAGGATTCCACTCATGCAGAGCCAAACATCAGAACTGACAGAAGACGTACCACAGAAACTGAGAGGCTGAAACTTGATGCGGAAGAGAATGTAGGAGTCCCTACTTCACAACGTAGACAGAGACAGTCACCTGACCGATATATTGGATACATGGCTCTCATGAGCAAGGGTATCATGACAGATCCATCTTCCTTTGAGGAATTAGTGTAGGAGCCTACATGGGTAGATGCCATGGTGGAGGAGTATGACTCCATTGTCAGAAATAGTGCTTGGGAGATTGTTCCAAGGCCAGTTGTTGAATCAATGATAGGTTCAAGATGGATCTACAAGGTAAAGCAAGCTTCTTATGGGAGCTTCGAGAGGTATAAGGCAAGACTTGTTGCCTGGGGCTTCTCATAGATCTAGGGGATTAATTATGAAGAAACCTTTGCATCTGTTGCACAGTATTCTTCCATAAGGACCATCCTTTCCCTCTCAGTGCAGATGAGTTGGCACATTCATCATATGGATTTGAAGACTGTGTTCCTTAATGGGATCATTGAGGAAGAATTGTACATTGAGCAGCCTAAAGGATTTAAGATCTTCAACAGGGAGTCACATGTGTGCAGACTCAAAAGAGAGTTGTATGGGCTGAAGCAAGCACCCTGTGCTTGGTACATGCAGATCAACAGGTATTTCACTGGACTTCGCTTCACCAAGAGTGAGGCAGATGCAAACCTATACCAGATTGTGGTGGAGGGTAATATTTTAATGATTGTTCTTTATGTTGATGATTTAATACTGACTGGTGATGAGCAGTTGATACACTCATGCAAGGAGGACCTTGCAAAGGAGTTCAAGATGAAGGATATGGGTCTCCTTCATTATTTTCTTGGATTGGAAATATGGCAGCGAGAAGGTGAACTGTTTTTGTCTCAAGGCAAAATGCTTGGGAGATACTCGGTAAGTTTCACATGGAGGATTGAAAACCCATGGATACTCCTCTTCCAAGAAACTGGAGGAAGGAGGATGCTACATCAGCAGAGGTAGTGGATGCTACTGTCTATTGACAGTTGGTGGGTTCGCTCATGTATTTAGTTAATACAAGACTAGACATATGATATGCAGTGAACTATCTTAGTCAAGTGATGGTTAAGCCTACCAAGCTCTTTTGGAAGGCGGGAAAGCATGTCCTAAGATATCTTAGGGGCACATTAGAGTATGGCTTATGGTACAGATAGATGGATGAGGTGAAGTTGCATGGCTTCACGAATGCAAATTGGGCAGGCAGTCCAAAGGACATAAAGAGCACATCAGGAGTAGTTTCAGTATTGAATCTATAGTTGTTTCTTGGTACAACAGGAAATAGAGATCCGTGGCACTCAGTTTAGCGGAAGCGGAATACATGTTAGCAAGTCAAGATGCATGTGAGACTATCTAGATGAGGAAGATCCTGGTCGATTTGTTCAGTTATCATTTAGATCCTACAATGATTCATTATGATAATCATAGCTGCATTAAAATATCGATTAATCATGTTTTTCATGACAGATCTAAGCATATAGATATCTGGTATCATCATATCAGAGATTGTGTGTAGCGAAAGATCTTGTTGCTTCAACACATTCATAAGGAAGATCAAGATGCAAATATTCTGACGACGACGCTTACCAAGAGAAAATTCAAATACCATAGAGATAGGATCAGGGTGAAGGATAATCCCTATCTTGTTGAGAGGGAGTGTTGAGATTCAACAAGATGATGAGCCTAGTGAAAATTAAGCACCTTCACTAGGTGGGGCCCGCAGGCTATTTTTAGGTGTATGTCTATTTTTAGAATGGTGAGAATATTCTAAAATTAGCAAGATGTTGATTCTAGATGGTTGAGAAAATTCTATATTTGGATGAATTTCTATTTTTTAGAAGATGGGCGAAGTCTATTTATAGATCATTAATCTAAAAATAGAATGTGTGTCGATTATTATTAGCCATTAATAATAATCATACAATAAATAGTAACTTATTCTCTTGTAGCACTTTATTTTAGTGAATAGATGTGGCACATCAGTGGGCTGAAGGAATTATGCAATTCCTAGGGTGGTTGGTGACTCATGCATGGAGGACTTCGTTATAACTGACAGTGGCAATTTGTAACAAAGTTGGAAGAGTAGTTATGTGAGTTGTTATTTAGCTTAACTCAGTTAAGTGAGTTAAAATCAGTTGTGCTTGTTGTAACTAAAGATACACTAGTGAAATATGAGTGAATTTTAATTCACAAGTAGTGTCTCACTTGCAACTGAACAAATACAGCAGTTAACTACTTGCATGTCAGATCTAGTGGAGAGCTAGTGGAGAGATAGGTGAAAGGGTAAGATGGACTATCAGTTGTGACTATAGTGACGCATTAAATGCATCTCCACAGACATTGGAGATTCTAATGAGGATTTCATAGTGCAAGCAAGGCAATATTGAATTCATTCAGGGATCTTCTTCAACAGGGATTGCGCAATGGAGGCAGACTCTCAGGAGGTAGGAAATTGGTACACAGATATGCAAATTTCTACATGACAGTGTGTGATGATTGTATATTGTATTGAGAGCTCTATGAGCTGAGCTTTGTATGATACTGTTACATGTTCCATTGATATACATAATATATGATAGTTGGGGTTTTTAGCTTTAATATTTCTCGGTAAAACATCTTGTTATGTGCGATTGATTTTGCTTCATATGTGTTTTGAAATTGGTGATTTAATTTTCACGAAGAATTAAGTGGAAGGATTTTTTATTTAACATAATATTAATTTGTTAGATCAGTAGAATCTAGAAATACATTATTGTGTTTATAAATTTCTACAGTAAATTTGTTTAATTCTGACAAAGTGAAAATATGGGCCTTAGGGAATCTTTTAGATTCTCCCTGGATTCCTCAAAGATGCTTCTCCACAGGGAATATGGAAATTTTCAACTCAAAACAGGAATTTGATCTCACCATTGAGATCCTTGTGAAATTTTGAGAAGAATCAGTATAAAGTTGACCTCATTCTAACATCGGCAAATTTTTGCCTCCAACGAATCTGAAAGATTCCCTCAAGATTCGTGAAGATTCTCCTCCACAAGCAATCTGCAAAACCGCTAACCCAGTGGAAAATTTGGGCGGACCATTGTGCTCCCTGTGAAATTTTTCTTAAAATGCATATAAAGTTTCTTACATTCTGAAAATTTTACCTCCTTGGGACCAAAATATTCCTTTGGCATCAAAATGGAATCTGTCTCGAACTACGTACCCGTCCTCCACTGCCTGGCCTGGGTGCACTAGTGAAAATTCGAGTCTAAATAATAAAATTTGGGCGGAGTTAACAAAGCCCAATGGGCTGGCAGCACAGTTAGAAAATGAATTGGTTGGGGAAGAGTCGGGGGGTCAAATCATGCCCCTCCCGAAATTAATTTAAAAAGGCATATTTTTTTTTCTTTGAGGAGGATCAGGTCTGCATTGGGCAGCCCACCCAACCAACTCTACCATTTGTATTAAATATGGTGAACGGTTGTTATAACCATTGGTTATAATGGTGTGTGGGTACGTGGCCCTCACCCACGTAACTTCCCTTGCTTTAAAACAAACCCACACCCACCATATTTAAATATTTTACAAAGGAACCATACATTAATAAGATATTCGTTGATTTGTTTTTTTATATATTTATTTTTTCATTTAATGATATAGTTATCAAAATAACTAACAAATGATTTTTGTTTCAATGTGTTTTGTCTTATATAAGTTTTAAATATATATATATATATATATATATATATATATATATAGTCTTGTATGCAAGTTGAGTACCAATGGAGGAGCGCCATGTGTAAACATTTAAGGGGCTGCCATGTGGGTCCCACATGATTACTAGGATTCCATGTGGCATGTTGTGGGCCTCACTTCTCTTGCCTGAACAAAACTTGAAACTGCTCTAACTTTCTTATACGATCTCGGATTAACGCATCAATCACACTGTTGCGCTCAGGGCGACGAACTCTTCAACTTGAACCCGGTTCAAGAGAAATCCGAACAATTTGATTTTTGAGCTTTCATCAGACCTCTTTGTCCAGTGTGTGTGTCTCTAGAGGCACTTGGATCAATAAGTTAACCAATTAACTGTTGGCATAAGATTTGGAAAACCAGGGATGTGAGACTGGTTCATAGGGGCATACTTGGCATTCTTTCTTGCAATAGAAATCATCTTGGAACTTCTTCAAGCTATTGATATTCAAGTAGTGGAGTCACCATGAAGCCATGAATTTCTGAATTCTTCAAGAATGGAGTCACCTAGGTAGAAGTACAGCCTTCGAATGCTTCTGATCTCCTGCTACCTTCAAGAGTTCAGTATTTTTTTAGCACAAAATTTTGGGAAAATGTGTCTTCAGACTCTCGGTAGACGCACCAAAATCTTATCACCAAATTGAAGCTAATGGGTTGCTTCAACAGTCAACCTAGAGTAACTATTCCAGACCACTTTTAGTTGGAACTTAGTTTTTCCAACCTGAGAGGGCTCTCTCAAGGTAATGTATGATGATGTTCAATAGACAATATTTGGAGATAAAGATGGCTAAATCTGAATGTATTTTGAATGTTTTTATGGAGGTGAAGTATGTTAATAAGTAGCTACCATTGGGAATGGAGTCAGAGGGAACTCAATTACATGAAAAAATCTAACATGGAAGCCGAGGCATGTGTGTATTCTCATCAAAATAGAACTTGAACAGTAAACCATATGCATACAGGAAATTGGAGCATGATTAAACACAAATTCCAAGTGATTATATATAAATTCAACTACATAAAAATAAAAAACACAGGTAAAAGAAAAACATATGAGAACTCATAATGAATGTCAGGTTTGATAGTTGTCTTTTGTAACTGTATATTACTGTCTTGAAAATATTACAAAATTAGCTAGTAACATCACATCAATCAGCCCACTCTAATCCTAGCGTCTGCCTATTTATAGCGTGAGGACTCATACAAATGGTTTTCCACCTTAGCTATCTTTGAATTCCTACCTCAGAGACCAATTTAAAATAGGATTACATCACTTGGAGACTTCCTAGGGATATTTTCTATTCGGCAGAGTTTGAATACAAAAAGGATTATTCTTCCATTAAATAACTCAAAAAATATATTTAATAACCCTTATCAACTGCAACCAACTAATTTTCTAAGTGTACGGGATTGTTGATGTGTCATCATGCCACGTGGATGCTAAGCTAGACCTCTTCCAAGTCGAATTTTACAATTTTTATACAAATCTAGCTAGTGAAAATTCTAAAACAATAGGCCTTGAAGATGAGTGCATAATTTCCAAACCTTGATGGATTTGAAAAAATTGAGAGAGGTTTTTTATATGGGCCTGTTCTAAAGAAAAAACTCTTTCATATTTCCAAAATTATTTCTCATTTGGTCATAAATTAAACTTGAAGTTGACTGCTAAAACAATCATGTACAGGAAATTTCATAGCGCTCATTCCGTAGAGAACTCCAAAATCCACCTTTTGCATAACCTTTGACATTTATGAATATTGGAGGGTCGTCCTTCGGTCTAATAAGACAAATAAATTCCTCTAGCACCCTCTGTCATGTATTTTTTGAAGGATTTTTAGCTTAAGGAAACCTATAGCGAGTTCATAGCGAAAACTCAGCCTCAAGCCTGGACCACACTACAAACTCACCTAGTTTGGCATATTTTTTATAGTTTATCCTTTGCCCAAAAATCATCTTTGCAGCCTACACATGCCTTTTTATGATAGCTTAAGACAAAAAGTGACCAAAAATGTGTGGCTTACCATGTTTAATATCAACATCTTGCATAATCACTTTAAGACCCTTTTTCTTAAATTCAACTTGTAGCATCTCTATCGAACCAAACTGACATGCTGAGGTGTTGACCATTTATACGCTAGAGTTAAGATCTTGAAAGACTTCAGGTTGAGATGGTGAGTTTTCCAATTGATGAGTTGGCATTATTTTTTCCCTTGATGAGTTTTCATACACATGAAGTTTGACACTTAAGCTACCCCCTTAAACAAGTGGCCCATTGACATTTATTTAACTCATTTGATGATTCAGTTACCTCCTTAAATACGTTGAATGCCTGAAAAATATCATGTAGAAATTTACTGAATAATGAAGATTTATCCACTGAGATTATCCTGGTCACACACTAATTCGAATTCATGCATAACACATAACCTCTTCTACAATTGATCATCAATTTGCGGAAATAGAAACAATCGCATGCGCACATAAACACAATATGTAATGGGGAAAGCTTATAGCTGAAAACCCCCAGCTATTTTGTATATTATAATAGAAGAGAACATGTAACAATCTTAGTACAATACTCCTCACAAGTACTCAGTATTGTCTCCAAAAGTTACACACAAACTAGCTCAGTTTTGAACAAGTCACAGGTTCAAAACTCATCCACTAATTGCCTGCCTCTACTGCGCAATCCAAGTTGGTTCAATGAGAGATCCAAGTTCAAATCTCCTTGGCTTCAACTGCGCAATCCTCATGGGAAATCTCCTCCAATGCTTGTGCAAATCTCATGCACAACTGCTGTCGCAACTAATAGCAAATTCACCCTTTCATCTACCTCTTCCACTGGTCTCCATTGAACTATCCATGCACTGTAGTGAACTGATGTGTTCTTGAGTTGAATAATGAGTTAATAATTAGTGAATTAAATAATATTTAATTCACTCCACTCATTACTAGTGTATTAGCTAGTTAAACTAAACACAACTAGTTGAACTAAGATAAACCGAAAACAACTCCACCAACTCTCTCATCAACTCCACCAAACTCCGCCACTTGAGTTCTAACTGAAGTCAACCATGCATGAGCTCACCAAACCCCTAGGAATAGCATAATTCCTTCTTTCAGGTGCATGGGCCACATCCGTAGCTCCAACTGAAGTGCTGTAAGAGAATAAACTGAAGTTTATAGTCCAAATATTATTAAGGGCTAATAATATTTAACTGACCTATTTTTAGACAGGCAGTCTAAAAATAGACTTCGACCTGTATGTCTAAAAATAGAGGTCCATCTATTTTTACCAACTCGACCAATCATCCAAGAATAGCATAGTGCAACTCCTAGACCATGCTCCATATGTCTAAAAATAGACTTTGCGCCAAAAATAGCCTGCGGGCCCACTTAGTGAAGGCGACTTCATTTCACTAAGCTCCATCATCTTGTTGCATTTTCAACACTCCCTCTCAACAATATATGGATTATCTGCAACCCCTATCCTGCCTCTGTGGTATTCGAATTTGCTCCTGGTGAGCGCCTTCGTCAAGATATCAGCATCCTGATCCTCCGTGGGAATATATGAAAGTAACATGATTCTCCGCTGCACACAATCTCTGATATGATGGTTCCTGATGTCGATGTGTTTGGACCTATCATGAAATACTGGATTAGCCGAGAGCTTGATGCAGCTCTGGTTATCACAGTAGATCACTGTAGGCTCCAAATGCAACCTGAACAAACCTGCGAGGATCTTCCTCATCCAAATAGCCTCGCATGCGGCCAAACTTGCTGCCATGTACTCGGCCTCTGCTAAACTGAGTGCCACAGATCTCTGCTTCCTGCTGTACCAGGAAACTACTGTCGACTCGATGCTGAAGATTCCTCCAGATGTGCTCTTTCGGTCCGTTGGGCTCCCTGCCCAATCTGCATCAGTGAAGCCACAAAGCTTCACTCAATCCTCCTGTCTGTACCACAGACCATATCCCGATGTGCCACTAAGATAACACAATACATGCTTGCCTGCCTTCCAGAGGAGCTTGGTAGACTTAACCATAGCTTGCGAAATCTGGTTAATAGCATAGAATATATCGGGTCGTGTATTGACTAGATACATAAGCGACCCCACCAACTGTCGATAGATAGTGGCATCCACTACCTCCGCTGAAGTAGCATCCTCCTTCCTCCAACCACCAGGAAGAGGAGTATCAATAGGCTTGCAGCCATGCATGTTGAACCTCTCCAGTATCTCCCGGGCATACTTGCCCCAGAAACAAATAGTCCACCACGATGCGCAAATCTCCAATCCCGAAATGTCATGAAGAGGCCCAAGTCCTTCATCTCAAACTCTCTGAATCCTCCTTGCATGAAAGTATCAACGGCTCATCACCTGTCAAAATCAGATCATCTACATACAGTACAATGATCAGCAGCTTCCCCTCCACCACAATCTGGTACAGGTTAGGATCCGCCTCACTCTTGGAGAATCCAAGCCCGGTGAAATAACTATCTATCCATGTGTACCAAGCACAAGGTGCTTGCTTCAGCCCGTACAGTGCTCTCTTGAGTCGAAAAACATGTGACTCACTGCTGAAGATCTCGAAACCTTCAGGCTGCTCTATGTACACCTCCTCCTCAATGACTCCATTGAGGAACGCAGTCTTCCCATCCATCTGATGGATGTGCCATCCCATCTGCGCTAAGAGAGCTAGGATCGTCTGTATGGAAGAGTATCTTGCGACAGGTGCAAAGGTCTCCTCATAATCGATCCCCTCGATCTGTGAGAAGCCACGGGCAAAATCTTGCCTTGAACCTTGTACTTCTCACACTCCCGTCGACGCTTTGCTTCACTTTGTAGATCCATCGCGAACCCACCATTGATTTCCCCTTCGATCGCGGGACAATCTCCCATGCATTGTTTCTGACAATAGAATCATACTCTTCCACCATGGCATCTACCCATGCGGGTTCCTCCACAGCTTCCTCGAAAGAGGATGGCTCTATCACGACACATTTGCTCACAAGAGCCATGTATCCAGTGTACCGGTTTGGTGACTGTCTCTGTCTGCGCTGTGTTGTAGGTGGTCCTACAACCCTCTCTGCATCTTGAGCCAGTCGCTCAGCTTCTGTAGTGCGCTTGCGCCCTTAGATGGTTGGCGCTGCATGAGTGGTTTCTTCCACTGCATGAACTTCCTCTTGTGGCTGATCCACATCCGGAAGCTCCTCCTTAGGAACTAATAGCTCCTCATCTGCATGCAAGTGTGGCTCCCTCTCAAGCAAACATTGCATGGCTTTCTCCTCCTGAAACTTGATATCACATCGCACAACGGTCTGCGACTATACGGAAAATAGATAGTTGTGAGGTGTATCGATGTACCCCACAAATATTCCAACCTCTCTGTGGTCGGATCCGGCTTCTTTACGGGATCCTTTGTTACATGCATGTAGGCAATTGAGCCAAAATCCTCCCGGATGAGAAATGTCGAGGCCTCTTACCGAAAACGCCTCCTCACGTGTACTCATGCCAAGTATCTTGTGAGACAACGGTTACGCACATACACTGCTGTATGTGCATGCCTCGACCCACAAGTGAAGGGGTTAGTACGATCATGCAACGACCTGGGATGCGGCCACCCCACGTCATTGTGTTCTTAAGCCTGGCAGCCCATTCTGCGCGGTTATGGGGTGCGATGAGCTCTGCATCCTTCCCAGTACAACGAGAGTCCTTGGTCGATGAGATGAATTCTGCACCATTTTAAACCACACAGAGCCTTCTTTTATAGTTCACGATTCCTTCTCAACCAGTGCCTTGAATTCACAAAACTTTGAATATGTCTCGCTCTTCTTCTGCATGAAGAAGATCCAGCACTTCCGAGAGAAATCATCAACAAAGATCACGTAGTACTTGTGCTTTGCTGTCGAAGCTACTGAGAAAGGACCACACACATCTGTGTGAATTCTCTCAAGGATCATCGTGGCGCGACTATCCTTCTCGTGAAAAGTGGCTTTCACAAATTTTCCCAAGGTACACCCCTTGCACTGATCTGACTGCGCAAGAGTGCCCTTAGGAAGCCCAGTAGAAATCTACTGCAGTATCTTCAAAGCTCCATGGTGAAGGTGGCCCAATCTCCGGTGCCACAGCTCGCCATCATCCCGGCTCACCACTCCTTCTGCCTTGCATGCCATTGTTGTGCAGCCATCTACTTGCAATTGATAAAGGTTCTTGACTCGAACCCCTATCTTCCGAGTTTCTCCAGTTGTCTTACTGCGCAGGAAAGCCTTTCCCTTGCTGAAGACAACATCATATCCCTTGTCTTCTAACATCGCCACAGAGATAAGATTCTTCTTCAATCCTGGAACATGCATCACTTCCTTCAATACAAATGGTTTACCAGACTCCCTCTCAAAGGAAATGGTACCGATACCGGTCGCACTGTATCTACCATCATCGCCCATCTCGATGTGCACTCCAAGATCTTTTTCCTCCATATCTGAAAACAGATCCCGATCTCCTGTCATGTGAAATGACGCACCACTATCCAAGAACCATACTGATCCCATCACACTTGAGACCAAGCATGCGATCAGTGAAAAATCCAGTTCAAACTGGGAGGCCAATGCCTCTCCCGCTGCAGATCCAGCAGCCTTTTTATTTTTCTTCTTCTGCGGACAATTTGTGGCATAGTGTCCATGCTGGTGACAGTGAAAACACTTCACCTTGGACATGTCTTGCTTCTTGCCTTTCACACCAGACTGAGAAGCTTTCTTGCTCTTCCCCTTATTTTCTTTGGCAGCCAAAGTGCAATTTTCTTCATCAGATACCTTTGATGAAGATCCGTCCCTGGTAGTCCGCCTTATCTCCTCTTGCATGAGATCCGACCAAAGTCGCTCCCATCCCGGAAACTTCTCCCGACCATTGACAGAGTCCTGATAGGAATGCCAACTCTTCGGAAGACCAAGGAGAGCCAGGTCCACCAAGTCCTCTTCATCGACAATCACCCCCACACTTCCCAGCTCATCTCTGCATTGAGTGAACTTCGTGAGGTACTTGGCGATACTGTCGCCTTTCTCCATCTTAATGTTTCTGAGTTTATCCTTGAGCGCTAGCTTCCTTTGGTCGCTCTTGCTCTAGAATAGATCTGTCAACGCTTTCCACATCAAATATGGAGAAGCTTTTCCATGCAGGCTGGATACAATGTGATCCTTCACGCCCTCCAACAGAATCCTTCGACATTTCACCATCTTCTTTTGCCAAGCCTCAACTTCAGCAGGATCAGTAGGCTTTTGGACATCCATATCTATGAACTCCTTCAGCCCATTATCTTCTAATACTGCCTCCATCCGATCTTTCCATGCAACATAATTCGAACTGCCTTCAAGAGCATATTCGAGTCGCAAACCGTTGAAAGACATTTTCAACTCCGGCACCAAGAAAACAAACTGCTGCAAAATTCGAATTCCAAACTCAAAAACTCAACTGCTTTTGGATCTGTGAGAACAAATTATTTCTAGCACAGAGATCGACTGTAAGGGCATTTACTGGATATATCACCTTTCAGAGAAAGGATGGATCCAGAGGCTACCTGGCCCGTTACAGACTCTGTCTACCGAAATAAAATTGTAATCACTGTAATAGATCCTGATGATCAATTCGCTTTGATACCATGTAGAAATTTGCTGAATAATGAATATTTATCCACTGATATTATCTTGGTCACACACTAATTCGAATTCATGCATAACACATAACCTCTTCTACAATTGATCATCAATTTGCGGAAATAGAAACAGTCGCATGCGCACATAAACACAATATGTAATGGGGAAAGCTTATAGCTGAAAACCCCCAGCTATTTTGTATATTATAATGGAAGAGAACATGTAACAATCTCAGTACAATACTCCTCACAAGTACTCAGTACTGTCTCGAAAAGTTACACACAAAACTAGCTCAGTTTTGAACAAGTCATAGGTTAAAAACTCATCCAATATTTGCCTGCCTCTACTGCGCAATCCAAGTTGGTGTAATGAGAGATCCAAGTTCGAATCTCCTTGGCTTCAACTGCGCAATCCTCATGGGCAATCTCCTCCAATGCTTGTGCAAATCTCATGCACAACTGATGTCACAACTAATAGCAAATTCACCCTTTCAGCTACCTCTTCCACTGGTCTTCACTGAACTGTCCATGCACTGTAGTAAAATGATGTGTTCTTGAGTTCAATAATGAGTTAATAATTAGTGAATTAAATAATTTTTAATTCACTCCACTCATATCTAGTGTATTATCCAGTTAAACTAAATACAACTAGTTCAACTAAGTTAAACAGAACACAACTCCACCAACTGTCTCATCAACTCCACCAAACTCCGCCACTTGAGTTCTAACTGAAGTCAACCATGCATGAGCTCACAAAACCCCTAGGAATAGCGTAATTCCTTCTGTCAGGTGCATGGGCCACATCCGTAGCTCCAATTGAAGTGCTGCAAGAGGATAAACTGAAGTTTATAGTCCAAATATTATTAAGGGCTAATAATATTTGATTGACCTATTTTTAGACAGGCAGTCTAAAAATAGACTTCAACCTATATGTCTAGAAATAGAGGTCCATCTATTTTTACCAACTCGACCAATCATCCAAGAATAGCATACTGCAACTCCTAGACCATGCTCCATATGTCTAAAAATAGACATAGTCTAAAAATAGACTTTGCGCCAAAAATAGCCTGCGGGCTCACTTAGTGAAGGCAACTTCATTTCACTAAGCTCCATCATCTTGTTGCATTTTCAACATATCACAAACTCATATGTTGGAAAAAACAGAGCATTAGGCAAGTTCGTAGCGAATTCTAACTATTTTACATTGATTTCGCTATGAACTTCGGTAAAAGTGTCAAATTCACACTAATGCCCAGATTTTCTCATGCATGAGATATTTTTGGAGTTTTCTTTGACATTGACTCCTGTCATACGAATGATTATCATTAAGACCCCTCACATATGTGCATGTTTTTAAAATTATGAATTCAAAATACCCTATTCAACTCTAAGTGACTCAACCTAATTAACTTAAGACCAACTAAATTTTATCATGGATAATTAGTCAGGTAGAGATGAATGATGATCCGCCTTGAAACTTTCTCAACTATTAATAAAAATTCATTCCTTTGTTATTTTCCTTTATCACATTGTTCCATCTACTTGACAAAGGATTCCATGGATGTGGGCTCTAGTATTAGAGGCTCCTACTGTACCACTAGGGCCCAAAATTACCTACCTTATCATTTCATCTATTTTTGGAACTAGAGACGTTCAATGTAATCCTCTGGGCACCCCTACAAAAATATGATAGACAACGACATCAACTCCAACTAGGGAAAGTGTATTACATACAATGCATTGAGAACCTGCATATTAGTGCCTTACCCCTTGGGCATGGAGTCATTTTATTCAAATATTTATAAAACAAAAAACAAAAGTAGGAAGAACAAAAAACATCATTAATATGTGCAATGTCTCACGGGTATTTACAATGTATGGAGATGGGTCCCCTTAATGCTGAAAATAGAGCTTGAGAAACTTCCCATTTACAAGAAGCCCAAGCACTTCACCATATAAATTTTCCAACAAGAAATTATTGTTCCCCTTTGCTTCATCAATCTTCAAAGGTACAAACCACAACGGATCAAACTTCCTATGCTTTCCTTTATCTTCTCTTCTAACATCCCACCTAAGTACCAAATATCCTGGATGTAATTATATGTCCCTTGCTTTTCTGTCAAAAAGAGATTTCATATTTTCTTGATATTTAATCAGATTTTGATTTACTTGCTCTTTGTTTTCTTGAATTTCCACTAGCCGATTTATCCTCCCAGTCAGAAAATTTTTCTCTTCCTCAACATCTTGTAAAATCTTAGTTGTTATAATTGCTAATCGTATAGGGAAAATAACAGCCTTCCCATACACCAATTTGAAAGGAGACTTCCCAGTGGACCTCTTGGTAGTAACTTTGTTATCACATAGAGCGAACTTCAGTTCTGTGTCCCAATTTTTCTGATTTTTTGATATAGTATTTTCAGAATCCTTACTAAAAAAATTTTGGATGATTCGGCCAACCCATTTCCTTATGGATAATAGGTGGTGGAGTGGCCCACAATAATTTTGTACTCTTGGAAAAAAATAATAAACTTGACTAAATTGAATACCTGGGAATTATCAATGATAATTTTTCTAGGGCAACCAAATCTAGCAAGGATATTCTCCCGCATAAACTTAATAACCACTGCATTAGTTGCATTTCTGGCTAGGATACCCTCCATCCATTTAGTGAAATAATGATTGGTTGTGAGTATCCATTGTGTTGCCCTTCGGATGATGGATGTATTTATCTAATGAAGCCTAACCAACACTTCCTGTAGGGTTCCTCTACAAACACAAGGATTAAGGGAAGGGGTGCCAACCTCTATTTTTTTGCAAACATCTGAAATTTCCCATGTTCCTGAACATATGTGTGCACCTCACCAAACAACTTAGTCCAATAAAAACCTTCTTTGAGAATTTTATGGGATGTAGCTCTCCATATGTAATGTCCTCCATAGACATAATTATGAAACTCATCAATCACCATATAAATGTATTCTTCAACTAGGCATAAAAGAAAAATCCCCACTAGGTCATTCCAATACAACTGGACATTTAAGATAACAAACTTATGGGCTTGGAGTCTCAAGGCAATGTATTTAACTTTCTCAAAATTTATTGGACACCTCAGAAAAATTAAATAATGAACAATATGTTTATATGTTAGGTCCCTATATTACTAGTATAGTCCCTTATTGTTATTATTGTAACCCCCTTATTGTTATTATTGTACCCTTTTAACCCCCATTTTGTTATTATTGTGCCCTTAAATTATTATTGTTAGGTCGGCTAGGATTACATTGTGGCCCACTAGGATTACATTATGGCCCCATGGACTCCTATATATAGAAAGGAGGTTTTATAAATTGTATCATCCAAGAATTGTTCATTTATGTAATGTATTGGAGGTTTCCCCCTCGAAGTGGCTCATTTCTAAGGCGTTGATATCTCTTTTCTTCTCTTTTTGGAGCTGGTTACACAACATTTGGTATCGGAGCTTTGGATTCTAGGGTTTCGCTGCTCCAAACAGGTCATCATGGCATTTTCACTATAACTTTGTTTCTACGAAGTTTCAAAAGCTGAAATTTTTAGGGTACGAAACCAAAATCCATATGAACATCGTCAAAAAAATTCAAAGCTTGGTTCGCAATATTTTTGAAGATATTATCTGTGGAAGTTAGGTCTTTTTTCAGGCTCCTAAACAGGTCATTGTGGAATTTGCGCTATAACTTTTTTTCTACGAAGTTTCAGAAGCTGAAGTGCAAATTGCAAACTGAAATCCTAAGGAAAATTTTCAAAAAATTTGAGCTTAGTTCCGCAATATTTTAGATGATCTGTGGAAGGTAGTGCTTTTTAGACTCTTGAATTTTATTCTCAAAGTAGGCTGGAAAAATATTAGCAGCTCTCTCTGACATCGGATTGGAGTGCCGTAAAAATTGGTCGCAAGTACACGGACTTTAGTTTCTTGGATATCAATTTCAAAGTTGAATGAAAACGTTGTTATGTGGAAAGTGTTACAAATTCACTTTGCGGGAACAGGTCCATAGTGGAGTCATTGTGGGAGATTGGACATAACTTTGCATTGGAGAATCCAAATCAATTCAAACCTATGGCATTTGAAAGATAATTCATAAGGCTACCTTAGTGAAAAATTTCAGATATTGAAGAGCTGCAGTCATAGAGATAATCCAATTTCAATATCGAGCTCCTCAAAAGCAAGAAAAAGGTGTGTATTTTTTTTCCGAATTGCATAAGTCTTGTTTGAAGAATCAATTTTAATTGATTCCAAGGGCATATTGTAGAATAGATATCAGTATTGGGTTCTAAAAGATGCCCCGTAAAAATAATTCAACACCCATTAAGCCTTCAGAAGGCTCTACTATGACTCATGAAGATGAAGAATTTCAACATGATCTATCCAAATTACAAGAGCAAGTGCAACAAATTTCACTCTCGCAAAGAGAAAAATAAAATAAAATGGAAGTTTTGAAGAAAGGTGTAGAAGCGAAGATGGACAGTTTGAAGAAAGATGTAGAAGCTAAGATGGATGGCATGGAAGCTAAGATGGATGACATGAAATACAATATGGAAAACATGAAGAATGATCTAAAAGCAGACATCGAAGGTTTGAAAAAGTTGATACAAGAAATTTTTCCTAATGGTGAAAAGATAGTATAAGAACCTCATGATGAGAACAAAATAAATGTTAATCATGATTTCATAAAATCTAATGTTGGCGGGAAGAACCACCATATTCCAAAAATGGATATGAGGAAGTTTGATGAAAAGGATCCTGTAACATGGATACTACAGATGGAGCAATATTTTTATTTCCATAACGTGCAAAACACACAAAAGGTACGCATTGAAACTTTACATTTAGAACAAATGACATTTGTATGGTATCGATGGCTTTTCTCTCGTAAAAAAATTGTCACTTGGTCAATTTTTATGGAGGAAATGATAGAACATTATGAGGATACAAAGAGCAACACCTTCTTTAGCCAATTGATAAATCTCAAACAAAAGTGTTTAGTGGGGCAGCATATTGAGGACTTCCAAAAATTGAATATAAGGGTAACTGATATTCCAGAGGAACACAGGATCGACCTATTCATAGGCACTTTAAAGGATAACATACAACATGAAGTTCGCGTTTTGGAACCGGATTCATTGGAGAAGGCATTCAGGTTGGCAAGAAAATTTGAATGTAAAATAATGGCGACAAGGAAGCCTACCACTCAATTATATAAAGAAGGAAGTGTTGCTACACCTATATTTCCACAACCTACAAGGTTGACACCACAAAAATTGGAATAAAAAAGAGCAAAAGGGCTTTGCTACAGTTGTGATAGAAAATACACTAAAGGTCATAAGTGTGCTGAGAAGAAATTATTTTACATATATTGTGAAGAGGAAGAAGAAAATGAACAAGAAGAGGACATACACTAGGAACCAACCCTAGAAGAGGAAGAAATGAATCCGACCATATCGTGTAATGCACTGGCAGGAATTACCACTCCTCAAACTCTCAAAATAGAAGGACATATCAAGAAGAAAAAGGTAATAGTGTTGATTGATTCAGGTAACACCCATAATTTTATTCATTGTAAGGTAGCCAAGGAATTAAATTGTTTCCTATACCCAGCACGAGAATGTCAAGTGATGGTTGCAAATGGAGGAACTATAAATTGCTCTGGAAAATGCCATAATATCAAGCTAACCATGGGGGAATATGTATTGACTAGTCCAATGCTTTCCATTCCTATGGGAGGTGCTGATGTTGTACTAGGAGTACAATGGTTACAATCTTCGGGGACGGTAGCTTTTAATTTTCAAGAACTTTTCTTGAATTTTTTTTCAGAAGGAAAGGAAGTCGAATTACGGGGTATTGAAGGGAAGCCGGGAAGGATAATAAGCTCTAATGTCATGACAAAGCTTCTAAAGAAAGAACAACGAGGCGTAATTGCACAATCATGCTCACTAGAAGTTTCGACATCAAAATCATCTATTTCTGCAGATCTCCAACAAGTCTTGGACAATCATTCCAAGGTGTTTGAAACTCCCAAAGGACTCCCACCTATTCGTGATCATGATCATGCTATTCATTTGATTCCGAGAAGTGTTCGTCCAAACATCAGGCCTTATAGATATCCTTACTTCCAAAAGAGCGAAATTGAACGTATGATTGCAGAAATGTTAGAGGCGGGTATAATTCAACCTAGTCAAAGTTCTTTCTCTGCTCCTGTATTATTGGTACACAAGAAGGATGGATCATGGCGAATGTGTCTGGATTATAGGGAGCTCAATAAGCTCACCATTAAAGACAAATTTCCCATTCCTGTGATTGATGAATTATTGGATGAATTACATGGAGCAATTTATTTTATCAAGTTGGATCTTCGTTCAGGATATCATCAAATTAGAATGAAGACCGAAGATATTCCAAAAACAACATTTCGAACTCATGAGGGTCATTATGAATTTTTGGTCATGCCTTTTGGCCTTACCAATGCACCTTCTACAATTCAAGGGTTGATGAATTCCATTTTCAAACCCTTCCTTAGAAAATTTGTGCTAGTATTTTTTGATGATATACTAATCTACAGCAGGTCTTGGAAGGATCATGTTGAACATGTTGACGGGGTGCTCAAACTATTGCAGGAGAAACAATTATATGCAAAAACATCCAAATGTTTCTTTGGAGTACAAGAGGTGGAATATTTGGGTCATATTGTATCTCACGAGGGTGTTAAGGTAGACCCTAACAAAATTAAAGCCATTAAGGAATGGAAAGTCCCCACAACCATAAAGAAGTTGTGAGGATTTCTCGAGTTAACGGGGTATTATCGCAAGTTTGTTAAGAATTATGGGAGAATAGCAGCACCTCTAACAACATTATTGAAGAAAGATGCATTTTCATGGACTCCTGAAGCAACTAAGGCCTTTGAACATCTTAAAGAGGCAATGTGCCTAGCGCCAGTAGCTACGCCAGACTTCACAAGAACCTTTATTGTGGAATGTCATGCCTCGGGAAATGGAATTGGTGTTGTTTTAATGCAGGAAGGAAGACCCATTGCTTTTGAAAGTCATCCAATCAAAGGAAAGTATTTACAGAAACCTATTTATGAAAAGGAAATGTTAGCAATACTGCATGCACTAAAGAAATGGCGAACTTACCTAATGGGAAGACACTTCAAGGTAAAAAATGATCATGATAGTCTTAAACACTTTTTGGAACAAAGACTATCTTCAGAAGAGGAGAAAAAATGGGTCACAAAGATGTTGGGTTATGACTTTGAAATAATCTACAAAAAAGGAAAGCTTAATGTTGTTGCAGATGCACTCTCAAGAAAGAATGAAGAGGTGGAAGCATTGCTTTGTGTCATTTATATTATCCAACCAGATTGGATAACCGAAGCAAGAGATGAATGGAAGAAGGACAAAGATGTATGGACACTCATTCAAAAGTTGCAGCAAGATCCTAGTACATCTGATACATTTAGTTGGAAAAATGATTCCTTATGGTACAAAGATCGCTTATATCTTTGTAGGAATTCCCAACTAAAACAAAAGATTCTTCTGGAATTGCACACTTCTCCTTTAGGAGGACACTCAGGATTTTTAAAAACTTACCACAGGGTGAAGAAAGAATTTTTTAGGGATGGCCTTAAATCTGATATTCAAAAGTTTGTGGCGGAATGTTTGGTTTGCCAGCAGAATAAAGTGGAGACAATTAAGACCCCGGGACTTCTACAACCTTTATCCATTCCAAGTCAGTGTTGGGAGGAGATTTCAATGGATTTTATCACAGGTTTACCTAAGTCCGAAGGAAAGAGTGTCATCATGGTGGTAGTTGATAGACTTACCAAGTATGCACACTTTTGTGCATTATCTCATCCATTTAAAGCAAGTACAGTTGCTACTACATTTATGGACAGAATTCAAAAGCTACATGGAAGTCCAAGGGTTATTGTGAGAAACAAAGATCCTATTTTTACTGGAAATTTTTGGACGGAGTTATTTTCTTGTTTGGGTACTCAATTAGCTCATATATCATCTTATCATCCTCAATCTGATGGTGAAACTGAGATAGTAAATAAATGTTTGGAAGGATATCTTTGTTGTTTTGTATCTGATAAAAAAACACAATGGGTCAAGTGGTTACCTCTCGCTGAATTGTGGTATAACACTTCCTTCCATACTCCAACAAAAATGACCCCATTTATGGCACTTTATGGATATCATCCACCATCCATCACATCATCTTTAAGGTAAAATTCGAAGGTTCAAGCAGTGGAAGATCACATCGAGCATCAGCAAGAAGTTCTCCAACTCTTAAAGGATAACCTGAATTTGGCACAAAATCGAATGAAACAACAGGCAGATCAACATCGCAGCGAGAGAAGTTTTGATGTAGGAGATTGGGTATTTTTACGGCTACAACCATATAAACAAATGTCCCTCGAGCAAGCTAAGAAGGATAATAAATTATCGCCAAAGTACTATGGTCCTTACAAGGTGTTGCAAAAGATTGGTACTATGGCATACAAATTGGAGCTTCCTGCTTCTTCGCGAGTACATCCGGTTTTCCATGTTTCATGCTTAAAGAAGGTTATAGGTGAAAATATTCCAGTTCAAACAATATTGCCAGAACTTGATGAGGAAGGAAAAATCATATTGGAACTGGAAGCGGTCATGGAAACAAGAACTCGACAACTACGGAATCGATCAATTTCAGAGTATCTCATCAAGTGGAAGAACTTACCCACTGAAGATTCTACATGGGAGGATGAGAATTTTATACAGAAGCACCCAGAGCTACTCAAGCGTTGAGGAAAACACTTTTTTGAAGGAGAGGGGCATGTTAGTCCCCTATATTACTAGTATAGTCTCTTATTGTTATTAGTGTAATCCCCTTATTGTTATTATTGTACCCTTGTAACCCCCATTTTGTTATTATTGTGCCCTTAAATTATTATTGTTAGGTCAGCTAGGATTACATTGTGGCCCACTAGGATTACATTATGGCCATATGGACTCCTATATATAGAAAGGAGGTTTTGTAAATTGTATCATCCAAGAATTTTTCATTTATGTAATTTATTGGAGGTTTCCCCCTCGAAGTGGCTTATTTCTAAGGCGTTCATATCTCTTTTCTTCTATTTTTGGAGTTGGTTACACAACATTATACTAGTGTGAAAGAAGGTACTTCATCTAGATTTTCTATGTTGATGCCTCAATTTTTTTTTTGTTCCTCAAACATTTCCACTTTCTCCATCCTTTCATGCCAGCAATTTTATACCCAAGTCTTGGAATTTGGCTTCATACAAAATCTTATCTAACCCTTTTCCCTTGATAAAATTGGTGAGCTTGATATCCATGTCATATTCTTGTATCTTGGAAATCCACTTGCCTCTTTTCCTTCACTATCACCCTACACAAGGATATCTTTTACAACAGTGGTAGGAACATAAGTTGTTATATTGAATTGCAGGACATAAATTTTAAAATATTTCAACGCTTTGACCAAGGCATAGGCATGTTTCTCAAAGATACTATATTTCAGCTCAATGTCTTGTAGCACCTAGAAGAAAAATGAAATTGGTTTCTCTTCTCCTTCATTAGTTTTCTGCAACAAGACAACAACCACTATGTAAGGGAGAAGAAAAAGAAAAAATGAGAAATGGTTTTTTGTAATCTGGGATTAATCTGGTGCTAAAAAGTATGATAAAAAATGAAAGTTCCCAGAATGGAATGAAACCTATGTGCTTGCATATATCTCGTCATTCTGAATCCAACGCAACTTGTTTTGCGAAAATCTGACTTTGTATTCTCCTACAATTGTGTTATATCCACTTTGGAAACAACTAAAAAAATTGGTTTCTGGATGACAAGGTTGGCCAGTCAGCAGTCTGTACTGCTGACTAGACCGTTGATTGTTGATCGTTGACTGTACCTTGTTTGGGCTAATCAGGGTGCGCCATTTATCATTTATTGATTGGTTGGATTTGGGGCAATGTGATTGGTTGATGGTATGACCAACTAGAGAATTTCACATGGACCAACTAGAGGTCGCCACGTGGCACCATGTTTTCCGACCAAAATTTTGGGTTATGGAAGATAGGCCTCAGTCGGAATCGAACACGTGACCTTAGGGTGGCTAAACAAATGCATGAACAATGCACCCTCACAATATGAATTAACATACTATGGTTTTTGTTGAAGATGGCAACAAGAAACAGTGAAGGAGGCATCCTAAAACATCTTTCCTGATCCTAGTTGGAAAGTGATCACCAAAACTAGGTGGGGCCCACACAGGTGATTTTTAGTCGCAAAGTCTATTTTTAGACTATGTCTATTCTTAGACATATGGATCATGGTCTATGAGTTGCAGGATGATATTTATGGATGATTGGTCAAGTTGGTAAAAATAGATGGACCTCTTTTTTTAGACATTGGGCGGAATCTATTTTTAGATTGCCGGGCTAAAAATAGAACAGTCAAATATTATTAACCCTTAATAATATTTAGACTATAAAAATTATCTTATCCTCTTTCTGGGCCCTTGGTTGATGCCTTTGATGTAACATCACAGTGACGGAAAGGAAATACGCTTTTCCTAAGGGTTAGTTGAGCTATTGCATGGTTGACTTCAGTTAGAACTCATGTGGCAGAGTTTGGTGGAGTTCATGAGACAGTTGGTGGAGTTGTGTTCGGTTTAACTTAGTTGAACTAGTTGTATTTAGTCCAACTGATAAATACACTATTGATGAGTGGTGTGAATTAATCATTAATTAACTCACTAATTATTAACTCATAAATCAACTAAAGAACACATCAGTTAACTGCAATGCACGGACAGTTCAGTGGAGACCAGTGTTAGAGGTGGGTGAAAGGGTGAGTGTGACTATCAGTTGTGACTATACTTGTGCATGAGATTTGCACACACATTGATGGAGATTTCCAATGAGGATTTCGCAGTACAAGCTAGGGGATTCGAACTTGGATCTCATTCATTCTCATCTTGGATTGCGCAGTAGAGGCAAGCAAATAGTGGAGGAGATTTGAACCTGTGACTTGTTCAGATCTGAGCTAGTTTGTGTGTAGCATGTGAGATAGTGTTGAGAGATGTGAGAGCTTTGTGCTATGTATTGTTACATGTTCTTTATCATTATAATATACAGATAGTTGGGGGTTTTTGGCTATAAGCTTTCCCCATTACATACTGTGCTATATGTGAGCTTGATTATGTTTTAATGTGCGCATGCGACTGCTTCTATTTCCGCAAATTGATGATCAATTGTAGAAGAGGTTATGTATTATGCATGAAGCTCAAATAGTGTGTAATCAAGATAATCTCGGTGAATAATTCAACTATTATTCAAATTTCTACATGGTATCGGAGTGAAAATTGATCATCGGATCTATTATAGTGATTACAATCTATTTCGGTAGACAGAGTCTGTAAGCGGGCCAGGTAGCCTCTGGATCCATCCTTTCCTTGAAAGGTGATATATCTAGTAAACGCCCCTACAGTTGATATTTGTGCTAGAAATACTTTGTTCTCACAGATCCAGAAGCAGTTGAGTTTTGAGCTTGGAATTTGAATTTTGCAGCAGTGTTTTCTTGGTGTCGAAGTCAAAATGTCTTATCAAGGATTGCGATTAGAGTGTGCTCTTGAAGGCAGCTCGAATTATATTGCATGGAGAGATAGGATGGAGGCGGTGTTAGATGACAACAGGCTAAATAATTTCATAGATGTTGAAGTCCCAAAGCCTACTGATGCTGCTCAAGTTGAGGCTTGGCAAAAGAAGACAGCAAGGTGTCGAAGGATTCTGTTGGAGGGCGTGAAGGATCACATAGTATCTAGCCTGCATGGAAAAGCTTCTCCATACTTGATGTGGAAAGCGTTGACAGAATTTTTCCAAAGCAAGAGCGGCCATAGGAAGTTGGCGCTCAAGGATAAACTCAGGAAAATAAAGATGGAGAAGAATGACACTATTCCGGTATACTTGACAAAGTTTTTCCACTGCAGGGATGAGCTTGGGAGTGTAGGAGTTAGTGTGGATGATGAGGACTTGGTGAGCTTGGCTCTCCTTGGTCTTCCTAAGAGTTTCCATTCCTATGAGGACTCTGTCAATGGTCGGGAGAAATTGCCAGGATGAGAGCGACTTTGGTCGGATCTTGTGCAAGAGGAGATAAGGCTGAGTACCAGGGATGGATCTTCATCAAAGGTATCTGATGAAGAGGATTACTCTTTGGCTTCCAAAGAAAGGAAAGGGAAGGGCAAGAATAATTCTTCTCAATCCGGTGTGGATGGTAAAGAGCGTGACATGTCCAAAGTGAAGTGTTTTCACTGTCACGATCATGGACATTACGCCACGAATTGTCCACAAAAGAAGAAGAACAAGCAGGATGCTGGAGCTGCAGCTGGTGAGGCTCTTGCCTTGCAATTTGAGCTGGACTTCTCATTGATCGCATGCATGGTGTCTAGTGCATTGGGATCGAGGTGGTATTTTGATAGTGGCGCTTCCTTTCACATGACGGGAGATGTGAATCTTTTCAGCGACTTGGTGGAGAAAGATCTCCAGTTGCATGTTGAGTTGGGCAACAATGGACGATACAATGCGACCGGCATTGGTACCATAACCTTTCAGAGGGAGTCAGGTAAACTCATTCTTTTACAAGATGTAGTGCATGTTCCGGGTTTAAAGAAGAATTTGATCTCAGTCGCAATGTTAGAGGATAAAGGGTATGAAGTTGTCTTCAGTGAAGGAAAATTTTTCCTTCGGCACAAGGCAACAGGACAAGTCAAGAAGGTTGGGATTCAAGCAAAGAATCTCTACAGACTTGAAGTAGATGGGATGTCTATGGAGCTTCCTACTGTTGGGAAGTGCAAGAAAGACATGCAATTGATGCTTGAGAGGGAGCAAGTTTTGCATGCAGGTAATAGTGAACCTCGGGATGTGGAGCAGCCACAAGATGAGGATCATGGAGTGGAAGAAACCACTCATGCAAAGAAATTTCGTGCCAGATGGGCAGAGGGAGTGCATGCAGCTATACCACTAGGTGAGAGGTGGGGCGACATGCATGAATAATCCCAAGAGGAGATTTCTGGGCAGGATTCATGATATGGTGTGGATCTCATGAATTGAACCTGGCTACGAGGTGCCCATAATGCAGCAGTAGCATGATCATTTGGATTGATGCAGGCAGATCAAAGTGACAGTGTTAGATACTGGAGCGCGAATCAGAGTTGACAGCAAGTGCAAAGTGCATGGGTGCAAGAGTTCAACAGTGCAGTGGTTCCTGATGACATGTGCAGTTGGTACCAGCAGAAGTCAAAGACTTTGATGATAGATGCATCAGATTGATTGAGTTGTTTGGAGCCTATTCATTTTCAAACAAGGTTGCAGGGTGAATGCATGGAGTTGCATGTCGCATGAAAAGACAGTCCTTTCTTGTTGAGGGAGTGTTGAATATGGAAACAAGAAATAGTGAAGGAGGCATCGTGAAACATCTTTCCTGATCCTAGTTGGAAAGTGATCACCAAAACTAGGTGGGGCCCACACAGGTGATTTTTTGTCACAAAGTCTATTTTTAGACTATGTCTATTCTTAGACATATGGATCATGGTCTATGAGTTGTAGGATGCTATTTATGGATGATTGGTAAAGTTGGTAAAAATAGATGGACCTCTATTTTTAGACATTGGGCGGAATCTATTTTTAGACTGCCGGGCTAAAAATAGAACAGTCAAATATTATTAACCCTTAATAATATTTAGACTATAAAAATTATCTTATCCTCTTGGAGCACTTCATTTTGATGCTTGGATGTGGCACATGCAGCTGACAGAAGGAAATATGCTTTTCCTAAGGGTTATTTGAGCTATTGCATGGTTGACTTCAGTTAGAACTCATGTGGCAGAGTTTGGTGGAGTTCATGAGACAGTTGGTGGAGTTGTGTTCGATTTAACTTAGTTGAGCTAGTTGTATTTAGTCTAACTGATAAATACACTAGTGATGAGTGGTGTGAATTAATTATTAATTAATTCACTAATCATTAACTCATAAATCAACTTGGTACATCTGATTAGCCTCACAAATGCATGGACAATTCAGTGAGCCCATTGAGGCAGGTGAAGGGTAAGTACCTGACTATCGATGAGCCTATACTGTCACTGGACTTGCCTCCCATGTTGTGAATTTCCCAATTAGGTGCCTGCGTTACAAGCTGGGGATTGAACTGGATCTCATTCATTCTCATCTTGGGATTGCGCGCAGATAGAAGCAGCAACAGTGAATTTGAACTGTGACTTGGCCCAGATCTAGCTTAGTTTGAATAATAAATGAGATAGTCTTGAGGTATGAGGACTGTGCTATGTAACTGTCCACATAGCTCTCTATCATTATAATATACGAATAGTTGGGGGTTTTCAGCTGTAAGCTTTCCCCATTACATACTGTGTTGATATGTGTGATTGATTAATGTTCAATGTGCGCATGCGATTGCTTCTATTTCTGCAAATTGATGATCAATTGTAGAAGAGGTTATGTATTATGCATGAAGCTCAAATAGTGTGTAATCAGGATAATCTCGGTGAATAATTCAGCTATTATTCAAATTCATACAGTTTTAAACCTTATTTAAGTTTTAATTGGTGGCGCATTTGGAGCCTAACCGCTTATGTTAACCGTCATGTACACCTTAACCACTATCCACCTTCCCCATGTGACTAGCTCAGCAGTTAGGCCAAGACCACCAGCAATGAGGGTTGGCCCCAGGTCCTATGGGGCCCCACATGACCAAGAGCATGCACAGATTGTGGAGCTTATTGTCCAAACTAACAATCCTACTATTGGGCACTAAGATGACTCCTAAAAATCAATCTTAGTCCTATCCCATTAATCTTATCAACCTGGGTTTATCTTTTATTTCAAGGCTATCAACACAGTACATGCAAGAATAGAGTCTTAGACTATGACAAAGTTCAAAATAACTATTACGGAAAAGTTACATGAAATATTATCCTAATTCAACCATTCCAAAAATACATGATAACAACAAATAAATACTCCTACAATTACAATTCTGATGAAATAAAATATTCTAACTCACAAACCATTTTAATCTACTTCTCGACAAATATTACGCATAAGGAGAAACTATTAATCACATGAATTCTCGGAAGTATATACTTCTCAAAAGTAACTTCTAAAATTCACACATTCACACTTCACATCTATGTAACACAATCCAATCAATAAATTTAGAAAATTCTTAACGGAATTCAAGATACAAGATTCAATCAATTACCTACTATAAAAGAAAATGCAATTAAAAATTAATACAACTAATGTGAATCATAGAAAGGTAATCTGACTACCAATGATGCATAATAGATAGTAAAACCTCCGGTGACTGGGACCACGTTCTCCAGAAGTACTGCCTAGATAAATTCAATCCAAAAGACTAAAGTAAAATCTCATGCAACTTCATTAACTTCAAAGTGTTTTACAGTCCAAAAGGTTCAAACTCATATCATTGTATGTAACACATAGTGAAAGTGAAAATAAAATGGAACATGAACAATATTTGTCTTTCAATTTGTTGTCTTATATATTACATTTTAAAACTGAATATAGAGATATCCTGAGGATTAAAAGATTCTCAGGATTTCTCTTTTAACCATAAGCCTTCATATAGTAACAATTAGTTTCCTTTTGCATTCATTCTTTGACCATGCTCATATATCGAGCTGTAATATGCTACAAATGTGGCATCGACTCGATCAATATCTCGCTCCAATATCTCGAGGAATAAGAATCATTCATTTCGGTTAATATGCATCAAAATTTACACAAATTATAACCTTTTTGATATTGAAAAACTCACATTAACTATACTATTTTCAACTTTCTTTTACCATCCTTTTTCTCTTGAATCATTACAAATTAAGGATAAAATTGCCTAAAATCATAACAAATATCAAGGAAATAAGGAGTGGAATTATACCTTTTCTGTGGCCCAACACCTACAATTTTTCCCGTTGAGCGGGAATCGTGCCAAGATTGGAGGGAATTTTCCACGTTTGGGGCGCCCGTGCTAGGTTTGGGCGTAATTGTGGGGAGTTGAAATGCAGAATTGCGGAAAAGAGTGAAAGAGGCATAAATTTCTCAGTTTTTGGTCTTTTTGGGAGCATAAAGAGGTTAGACAGGAATTTTTGATAGCTCTGAAGAAATTGGAGCAAGTTTTGAAGCCATTTGAGCATTGTAACTCATTGTAATCACCATTTTATTAGCATATTGAAAGAGGGTCAAGCATTGGAAGCTAGACTAGGAGAAATAGCTCAGGAGGGATGAACTCCTTCATCACTTGTTTTTTGTGGTTACTGTTATGGATTTATTTCTCTGTTATTTTCTACAATTTATGAGTTAAATTAATGTTTAAATGTGTTAGATAATTCAACTTAAGTACCTTAAAAAATCATTCAATTTACTTGCAATTTATACAATCCTCAAGCACATACATATACAGATCAAGTTTGGTATCATAGCACTGGTTTTCTTTTCTGCTGTGAGGATTTGAGTTTGCAAAGTGTAATTGATGTGTACAAGTTTGAAGCTCAAGAGAGGAGATGTAAATCTTGTGGTTGCAAATCCTGAAGTTAGGTCAAGGACAAGGAGAACAAGTTTGCCACAATATCCACCACAACTTCTACCTCAAATTGGAGTTGAAGCTTCAACATGTATGTCACATGAAGGGGAGCCTTATAATATGTCAGAGGATGAGAAAGCTTTCAAAAAATCATTCTTTGACATGAGTGAAATGGTTAAATTTCTCTATGAAGAAAGAAATTCAAGATTGCAGGGTGAGAGTTCCAAGCCTTCAAAAGGAGAGGGTTCTTCTGGAGGAAAAGGAAGAGATGATGAAAAGCCTTCAAAAGGAAATGGAAAAAAACCACCATCTTGTCCAATATCATATTCACCTCCATCCTCTTCCACAACAACCTTTACTCAAACACCTCCACTTACACCAAAGGGTCATGGTAAAACTCCCTCATTAAAACTTGATATTAAATTTGAATTTCCTTTGTATAATGGTGAAGTTAATGCTAAAAAACTTGATAATTGGGTTCGTCAACTTGAAGTATATTGCAGGATTCAAAACATCAAATATGATGAAACAAAGATTCAGTTGGCTTCATTAAGGTTGGAAAGTGCTACTTTGATTTTTTAAGAAGCCAAAACACAAGAGGATATGAAAATCACGGTAAGGTATCAACCTCTTGAATAGATTTTATTGTTGCACTTATAAGAAAATTTTATCCATTATCTTATATGCAGAAGATTATTATGGATTGGAATAATTTTAGACAACTAAAAGGTCAAAGTGTGCAAAGTTACTCCCAAGACTTTAGAAGAAGATCTCTAATTTTAGGTGCAGATTTTTCATCACAAGACACTTTGTTGAAATATATTGGGGGTTTACATGGTTATTTAAGGAATACTATCCTTATGTTTAATCCTACAATTTTAGATGAGGTTTGTGTTCAGACAACACATCTTGAATCAAGAGGGGAAAGCATTAACAAGAGGGTAGCAAAAATCCATTTCAAAGTGGAGACAATGGAAAGATTAAATTCAAAGGGAAAGGAAAGAAGAATGCATATGTCAAGAAGGAGGGAGAAAAATTAACATGCAAACATTATTCGAAGGAGGGTCATGATGAATCTCATTGTTGGAAGCTTCATCCTTAGATGAAATCAAAACATTTTAACAATAAAGGGAAGCAAAAGACATGCAAATACACAACATGATTTAGGATCTGAACTTGGTCTTATCAATAATTGGTCTAGTGTAGAGTTAAGTAAAGTGTGTTTCTTTACTATGTACATTTGTAACTTATAATCTGATGGTCGTGATATGTAGTGATCCGACGGTTCACTCTCTCCGCGGTATTACCGACACTTGTTTTGTGGCTTAGCACCCGATTGGTCCATGATCTCTATTTAAAGAACATGGAGGGTCATTTGTCCGATAACCATTTATGAGAGAAGCTTATGTAAATTTTCTTTTTTATATTAATAAATTGCCTGAAGTGGCCACGTTAGCTCAGGCCGTGAACTGTTTCCCTCTTCGAGTTTTTTAACCATGTGATATATTGGTGTACTGATTTGTGATATGTTTCTAAGAAGTGACCTTTGGTGTTTGATCTAAGGAACTTACCCTACAAATTCCTACATCATGGTGTTAGAGCCATTTTCAGGCCACATCCATTGTTGATCCAAATACAAAGCCAGTTTGACTGAATGCAACTGTCATTTTCTAGATCTACTATTTCTGACCATTTTCGACCTAGGAGAACTACCCTGTTGTGGCTAGAGTGTCTGTTACAATGAGGAACCCTTTCGTTTCATGCAAAAAGGTTTTTGGTTTCCCAAGTTATGTTATTGTAGATATGGAGGTATAAATTATCTTTTTTATAGTTATATTTATTGATCATTCTTCTTATTTCGGTTCCCTTTAATTATTCTGGTTTATATTTTATTTTATTTTATTTTACGAATCTATACCCTCTTCTATGTGCATCCTCTTTGCTCTGCATTATGTGCAATCTCGACAAATCAGAAATAGGAAGATAATATTTTTTTTCTATGCATGCTCTTTCCCCGCAACTTTGTGCGATCTCAATAAATCAAAAATAGCGGAAAAAAAAAAGATATTTGTTGGTAAGGCTAACTGAAAATCTAAGGTTCTGCCATAAGGCTTGCATTTCGTTTTTTTTTTTTTGTACGAATTTGTGTGTGTGTGTGTTTTTTTTCAGGAAAAAGCACGCACATCGAATCACAAAAACAAAAACAAAAAAACCCTTCCTCCTTTCAAACAATTATAGAATCTCTTTACTAGCTCACTAGGTGTAAAGTTAGTTTATGAGAATAGAGGTCTTTGGGTTCAAGTCTCTCTCTCAAGCTTCTTTTTGTAAAAAAAAAATTGTTGAGTTACTTTTTCTTATAAAGCCCTTTAGCAAGTTGTTGGTTTTAAAAAGAGGGTTTTATTTCAAAAGCACATGTAAAAGTAACATTGTAAAAGTGACTCTCACTTATTTATAAAAGTGGATCACATAAAGTAGTTTTTTTTTAAGTGAGCTTATTGTATTAAGTTTGAAAAGGGGGATTGGGGGGTGGGGGGGGGATTTTTTTTTGAATTATAACTTCATCATCAACTTTCAACATTTCACGTAACTATTCAGCACATACAACACATTTTTTTCAAAAAGACATAACTTCTTCATCTGGAAGCCATTTTCCGAGTTGGTTTTTTTGAACCAGCCTAATTTTTCAAGATCTTTCCATTGGAGCAGTTAGTTTCAACCTTCTTCTGCTTCAATTTTTTTCAAAAAAAAATGGAAAGTGCATGCCTAGTTATTCTTAACAGCACCAATAATTTCCAATGGCTATCCTACATGATAGACTTACTTAGAATTAAAGGGATTTATAGAATAGCCTCAGGACACAAAACTAAACCTACCGATGGAGATAAAGCCACTAAATGGGAAAATAAACAATATCAAGCACGAGGGTTGATAGGAATTTCCATTGCTCAAGATCTTTGATTTCATATCCAAGAAATTGACACCCTTGATGCAGCTATGAAAAAGATAAATATTGTTTTTGGCATTCAAAATTAAATTAGGGCCCACCAGCTTGAAAATGATTTGTTTACTTTGGACCCCAATAATTTCTCCTCTATTGAAGATTTTTTGTCCAAATTCAAGACCCTTAGACTTCTTTTAGAAGGTTATAAGGTCAAAAAGGAAGATGGTAGCCTTATCTATTCCATTCTTGCGAAGCTTCGACCCGCATACTCTGTATTTGTTTCCACCTTCCATTCCACTAGAGAAACCCTCATTTCTCAATGAACAACCTACAAGTCCCCCTCTTTTGATTATTTTTGTGATTCTTTGATAAGAGAACAAGAAAAAATCTTACACCTTGGTCCTTTCAATACTAGAAACTCTTCTAAGAAGCCTTAGCAGCCCAACAACAACTATATCAAAATAATCCGAAGAACCAGTATCCTAAAAAGAATGGTCCTAAACCAAACAAGGGTCTCAAGCAATTTCAGCCACAAACTGAAAAAGAATCTCACCAAATTGATAAGGAAAATAAAAACAAATGGAATAAAATAGATATAAATTGCAACTTTTGTAATCGTGATGGCCATGTAGAGTCCAACTATTTTAAGAAGATGGAAGCCTTGGAAGCAAAAATGAAGAAGCACCACATAAATTTGGAGAACTCTTCAACTTCATCTTTAGGCATGCCACTTTCTTCTTGTGGTTGTCAAGAATCAAGACCTGGTTATGCATTAAATGTATATTCTTCTTCTCATTCTCATGAGTGGATCATTGATTCTGGAGCTTCTTACCATATGGCCAAAAATAAAGCCATGTTTTCTTCTTTAAATGATTGTAACACCAAACATGTTTATGTTGGTGATGATAGATATCTTAGTGTTGTAGGATCTAGAACCATTCATCTAGATAATGGTCAGTTTAATGATGTATTATGTGTTCCTACCTTGTCCTACAACCTTCTATCTGTTTATCAGATAACTCATTCAGGTAAAGGGAAAAAATAGAATTCTCGCCTCATGATGTTGTAATCAAGGACCTCAAAGATCCTAGACATATTTTAGCTATTGGAATTGTTGATGATTCCACAAGGTTTTCTAAGTTTGAAAACTTTGGGTCATCATGTCTTCCCTCCATTTTTGTTTCTCATAATGATAAAGTGAGAAAACTTTGGCATGAGTGATTTGGTCACTTAAACTATCGCTCTCTTCAAATTCTATGTAAAGAAAATATGGTGACAGGTCTTCCTATGGTATCTTGTCAAGATAGTGTTTGCTCTGGATGTGTACTCAGAAAACATCAACAGGATAGTTTTGACAAAAGTGCCTCTTGGCACGCTTCAGCCCCTTTGTAGCTTGTGCACAGTGATTTATGTGGTTCACTTCCTGTTGTCTCTTTCTCTAGTTGCAAGTACTTTCTAACTTTCATTGAAGATTTTTACAGACGCACTTGGGTATACTTCTTAAAACTCAAGAGTGAATTTTTTAACATGTTCTTGGCCTTTAAGGAATTTTTTGAGAAACAATCTGTACATCAAATTTTTAAGTTAAGATCAGACAATGGAGGAAAATATGTTAACAACAAATTTATCACATTTTTCACTGAGCATGGCATTTAATTGCAACATATTGTTCCATATACTCCACAAAAAAATGGTGTAGTTTAAAGGAAGAATCACACCTTAAAAGAAATGGTTAATTGTATGCTTCAATCTAAAGGACTTAGTCTCAATTTTTGGGCAGAAGTAATTAAATGTGAAAATTACATAGTAAATCGCACTCCTACTAAGGTTTTAAGGAATATAACTCCAGAAGAATCTTGGATCTCAATCAAACCAGATGTGAGTCATTTTCATGTTCAGGTCATCCAGATTGGGATGAAGCTATGAATGAAGAATGTCATTCCTTATTGGAAAAAGATACTTGGGATCTTGTTCCTCTTCCAAAGGGAAGAAAACTTGTCAGGTGCAAGTGGGTTTACGAAACAAAGTTTGGACTAGATGGAAAAGTTGATAGACATAAAGCTCTTCTTGTTGCTAAAGGATTTTCACAAGTTAAAGGCGTTGACTATAATGAAACCTTCTCCCTTGTTGCCAAAATGAATTCTATCTGACTTGTTCTTTCCCTTACTGCCTCCTTTAAATGGGAAGTCCATCAGATGGATGTTAAATCTGCCTTCTTACATGGATATTTGTATGAAGAAATCTACATGGAACAACCTCCTAAATTTATCCAAAATGAATCTAGCCTTGTTTGTCGCCTTAGTAAGTCTCTTTATGGTCTCAAATAAGCTCCTCGGGCTTGGTATGCCAAAATGGATAGATTTATCTTAAATAATGGCTTTTTTAGGTGTCACTCTAATAATACAGTCTACACCAAGAAAGTGGGTAAGTCCTTCATCATCATTTTTCTTTATGTTGATGATATTATCCTTACTAGTAGTGATCCCAACCATATAAACCATGTGAAGTCTAGCCTCAAAAAGAAGTTTTAAATGACAGAATTAGGACACTTTCATTATTTCCTTGGTCTTCAAGTCTTGCAATCCAAAGCAGGTATTACCCTTTCTCAATCCAAATATTCCTGTGATCTTCTACACCACTTTCACATGGACCAACCCCTTCTCCCTTTCAGTTTTGAGTCAAGCTTTCAGTCACTTGTACTACCCCTGAAGTTGATGCTACCTTATACCATCAACATGTTGGTAAAATTATGTATCCAACCCATACCCTTCCTAACCTTTCCTTTGTCATTGGTCTTGTTGCTCGGTTTATGAACCAACCTCATGATATTCACTAGAAATAAGCTAAAATAATACTTCAATATATTTGAGGTACAATTCAGTTCGAGATTCATTACAGTATAGGAGCATCTCCATTCTTGATTGGTTTCATTGATTCTGATTGGGCTCGTGATCCTGATGATCGAAAGTCTACTGCAGGATATGTATTCACTCTTGGTTCAGGACCTATTACATGATCTTGTAAGAAAAAAAATTATATCTCTCTTTCTTCGGTAGAAGCAGAGTATCGTGGTGTAGTTGAAGCCAAGCCATGTGGCTTCATCAGATCTTGTCTGAATTTGGTCTTCATCAGCAGCATCCAACTACAATTTGGTGTGATAATCAAAGTGCCATTTAGCTATGCAAAGATCCATGTCAGCATCAACGTATGAAACATATTTAGCTTCATATACACTTCATCATAAATATCATTCATGACCGTGTTCTTGAAGTACAATATTGTTCAACCAATGATCAAGTTGTCAATATCTTTACAAAGGCTCTCACATAAGAAAATTTTACCAAACTTAGATCTATGCTTGGAGTTCAACAAAGTTATCATTAAGGGGGGATAGGCTCTAATGCCTCCTTCCTTCTCCTAATGTGTCACCTTTGTAAATCCTTCAATCCTATCCCAAGTTGTTCTTAAGGGGGGTTGTTAGGATATTCCAACACATAGGAAATAGTTAAGTATAACTTGGTCTAGTGTAGATTAAGGTAAAGTGTGTTTCTTTACTATGTAAATTTGTAACTTATAATCTGACGGCCACGATATGTAGTGATATGATGGTTCACTCTCTCCTTGGTATTACCGACACTTGATCTGTGGTTTAACACCCGATTGGTCCATGATCTCTATTTAAAGAGCATGGAGGGTCATTTTTCTAGTAACCGATTATGAGATAAGATTATGTAAATTTTATTTTTATATTAAAAAAATTTCTAAAGTGGTCGTGTTGGCTAAGGCCATGGACTATTTCCCTCTTCGATGGTTAAAACCACATGATATACTAGTGTACTGATTTGTGATATGTTTGTGAGCAGTGAACTTTGGTGCTTGATCTAAGGAACTTACCCTATAACTTCCTACACTCAATATGAGAAAACAAGAATTGAACTTTTCCATATTCAAGTTATTTCAAAGCATACCAAAATTGATACACTCTTTGATAGTGGTTCACAAGAAAATTTCATATCTGAAGACTTAGTCAAGAATTTAAATTTAGATACCATTCCTCATCCAATACCTTATCCTTAGGTTGGATATGCAAGAATGAAAAGTTAAAAGTGACGAGGAAATGCATACCTATATTTGCAATTACAACAAACTTTCTTGATGAAGTTGAACTTGAAGTAGTTCCACTTGATATTTCTGGTATTGTTTTGGGAAGCCCATATATTTATGATAGGAAATCTATTTTTCATTGCCATGAAAATAAGTATCATTGTTTCAAATATGGTATTGATTAAATTGTTAGAGCACATCGACATAAACTAAATCTTTCACTTGTGAATACCAGACAAATGAAGATACTTATTAACTCTAGCAATAATTTTGTGCTTTTAATGGTCAAATAAAAGAATGATGTTGATAATGAAGCTTTTCAAGGTTGTGACTCAATATTGAAATCTGATTTGGTTGATTGTGTTAACCAATATGATGATATGTTTCAGGAACCAAAAGGATTTCCTCCCAAGAGGGGAATCCAACATGAAATAAAATTGCAACACTATTGTCCTCTTCCTAACATTGGCATGTACAAGATGTTAGTGATGGAAGTACATAAATTAAAAAGAAAATTCAAGAGTTGTTAGACAAAGGGATCATCATACCAAGTACTTTGCCATGTGGTTCACCTATTTTTTTGGTGCCAAAGAAGGATGGAACATGGTGCATGTGTGTGGATTTCATGCATTGAACAAGATTATGGTAAAGAACAGTTACCCACTTCCTAGAATTGATGATTTAATTGATTAATTGAAAGATTCTAATTATTTTACTAAGTTGGACTTAAGGAGTGGCTATCATCAAATTATAATTGTTGAAGGAGACATATGGAAAACAACATTAAAAAAAAATCAAGGTTTGTTTGAATGGCTAGTTATTCCTTTTGTTCTTTGTAATTCTCCTACTACCTTCATGTGTGTGATGAATGATGTATTGAAGCAATTTCTAGATGAGTTTTCGATAGTCTACTTAGATGACATCTTGATTTTGAATAAATATCGTGAAGAACATGTCATGCATGTCAAAAAAGTACTTGATGTCTTGAAGAAAGAACAATTGGTTTTAAAGATGACAAAGTGTGAGCTTGGAAAAACTTCTTTAGTATACTTGGGTCATATTGTTGGAGGACATGAATTGAAAATAGATCCCTCCAAGGTTGATGTAATTTTGAATTGGCCAAATCCCAACACAGTTATGGAGGTAAGAATTTTTTTGGGAGCAACCCAATATTGGAGGAAATTCATTGCTAACTTTTCTTCTATCGTAGCTCCTTTGCATGCATTGAAAACTGTGAGAAAGGTTTTTTTAGTTTGGAGGTAAGAAACAAAAATCATTTGATGCTTTGAAGGAAAAGATTAGTTCAACTCTAGTTTCACTGTTGGGTATGTGTTATATTCTTTCCATGACTAATCACACGCGGGGAGGTAAGAGGTGGGCGATAGCCCCCCCTTTGCGCTGGGCGCAATGGGGGGGTCATAGGGGGGCGGTAGCCCCCCCTGTCAGAGTTCGGGGCAACGCCCCGGAAAAAAATTTTGGTCCTTAATTTCCAGTGGGCGGTCCACACCCATGGTTTTGTGCATGGTTTTGCACATGGTTTTCATCCCCTAGTATTTTGTAGATCCGGTCAAGGGAACTACGGTTATGATCTAATCCAGGGTTAATGGATTAGGGTTTATGTATGCTTCGGCATGTATATATATGTGTTGTAACACTAAAAGGAATATAATGAAATATCAAGCTGGTCGTCCTGATTTGGGATCCAGGGGAAAATCTTTGCGTTTATCTATTTTATGTTTTATGCTCTCGCTATTGTTTATTTTTTGTTATAATATTCGTGTGTAGATAATTTTTGTTCAGGATTAAAACCTACATATGGTATCAGAGCTATTTCGGCTTCAAGGGGATGCCTTTTCTACTGATGGTTTTTTGCTCGGGCCTGAGGTAGACCCTGTTCAGTGGGAGATCTGCAGGATCGATTCTCACGGTGAAAGGAGATGGTGAGTGGCAAAAAGATAGAGATCGAGAAATTTAATGGTCAGAGTTTTGAGTTGTGGAAGCTCAAGATGTAGGATCTGCTAGTGGATAAAGATCAGTGGATCGTGGTAGATCCAGGTACTAAAGAAACGACAATGTCAGATGAAGACTGGAAGAAACTGGATTGGAAGGCTAAGAGCACAATACGTTTGTGTGTCTCAGATTCAGTATTGTTGAATGTATTTTGGGAAGCTACAGTGAAGAATTTATTGGAAAAACTTGGGACTTTGTACCAATCTAAGTCTCTGGTGAATAAGTTTTTCCTGCGGAAAAAGATATATAACCTAAGGATGAAGGATGGAGACTCAGTGACAGAGCATCTGAATGCCTTTAATATTGTGGTAAGTCAGCTGTCATTTGTTGATATTAAAATCTCAGATGAAGATAAGTGCATCAGTTTGTTGTGTTCTCTACCAGACTCATGGGAAATTCTGGTTATTGTAATTGGTAGCAATACAACTGCCTTGAATTTTGATGACATTGTCTCAGCCTTGTTGTTGGAGGAAATGAGACGGAGAAATATGGAGGGCCAGAATGGAGATTCCTTATCTGTACGAGGAAGGTCCCAAAACAGAAACAAGAATAAGGTTTCGAGTGGGAGATCCAAATCTAAAGGGAGATCTAAATCTCCTGGAAAGTTTGTAAAGGTATGATGGAAATGTGGAAAGGAAGGGCACTACAAAAGGGAGTGCAGATCTAAAGCTCCTGAGAAAGGAAAGGGATCTGATGATGCTCCTTCTGCAAAGGAAAAAACCACCTCGGGTGAAGGTGGGGATGCGTATTTGGCTTCTTCTTCAAATACACATATAGATCATGAGTCATGGTTGATTGACTCAGGTTCATCCTTTCACTTCACTCCCCATTGGGAGTGGTTCTGCGAGTATGAGAAATATGATGGCGGTGATGTCTTCCTAGGGGATGATAGGAAGGCCAGAATCATCGGATGTAGAAAGGTGAAGCTGAAGCTACAAGGTGGAAGGATTAGAACACTTCCCAGTGTTCTGCATATTCTTTCATTGGCCAGAAATCTGATTTCTATAAGAAATATGGATGATGCAGGTGTAAAAACAGTGTTCGAGAAAGATTCCTGCAAGATGGTTCGGGGAGCATTGGTATTAATGCGGGGAGTTTGCACTGGAACTCTGTACAAGCTACAAGGTAGCACTGTTATTGATGGGTGTAACAGTTTTTTGGTTCTTGAAAGTAGAATAGAAAGCCTAGTTGTCTCTGGAGAAAATACCATGATGTGGCATCAAAGGCTTGGACATATTGGAGAGAAGGGCCTTCGGATACTGCATAGAAATGGTATGGTATAAGGTATTTCTAATTTCTCTCTGGATTTCAATTTATGTGAACATTGTGTATATGGGAAGCAGAATCGGGTGAGTTTTCCTTCTGGTGCTAAGAGGGCTAACAAGATATCAGAACTTGTGCACAGTGATGTGTTTGGACCTATGTCAGTTCCATCACTAGGAAAGTCTGTGTACTATGTTTCATTCATAGATGAATTCTCAAGGAATACATGGATATATTTCTTGAGGAAGAAATATGAAGCTTTTGACAGATTTAAATAATTTAAGGCTTTGGTGGAAAACCAGACAGAGAAGAAGGTAAAGGCGCTGAGGACAAATAATGGTGGGGATTTCTGTAAGAAGGAATTTGAAGAGTTCTGTAAGAAGTGTGGTATAGCATGGCAGAAGACTACTCCATACACACCTCAGCAAAATGGAGTTGCAGAAATAATGAACAGAACACTGATGGAAAAGGCAAGAAGCATGCTCAATGGTACTGGGTTAAGACAAGAATTTTGGGCAGAGGAAGTGGAGACTGCATGCTATCCGGTTAACATATCACCTTCACTAGTGTTGGAGGATAAGACTCCACATGAGGTATGGACTGGTAAGAAACCATCTCTTTAACATCTAAGGGTATTTGGATGTCATGCATATGTACATGTTCCAAAGAAGAAAAGGACCAAGTTGGATAATAAATCTAAAAGGTGCATCTTTATTGGGTATAAGGATGGTTTAAAGGGTTACAAGCTTTGGAACCCAGAAACAAGGAAGGTTGTGTACAGCTGAGATGTGGTGTTTAGAGAAGTGAAAGATATTGTTAAACATGAAGTCCTAACAAAGGAACATGAGAAGATAGAGTTTGAGCTAAAGGAGGATGAATTAGACTCTACAACAGAAGAAGACTCAGAAGATGAAGAGCCACAAACTCCAGTTATTAGAAGATCAGTTCAGGAAAGAAGGAAACCAGAAAGGTATAGTCCATCTTCTTTCTGTTCAGGTTTTGCCTTAACTATAACTGATGATGATCCTAGAACTGTCAGGGAGGCAATAGATTCAAAGGATGGAAAACTCTAGAAGGAGGCCTGGTTGATGAAATGGCATCCTTGCACAAAAATGAGGCATGGGATCTAGTGGAGTTGCCGGCTGGAAGGAAGCCCATCGGGAGAAAATGGGTGTTTAAGAAGAAGATGAATGTAGAAGGAAAGGTGGAGAAATACAAAGCTAAGTTGGTAGCAAAAGGTTATTCCCAGGTGCTGAGAATTGATTTTGGTGATATTGTTTCTCCTGTCGCCAAAGTTACTTCTATTAGATTACTTTTATCTGTTGTTGCTGCATTTGATTTTGAGATAGAACAGATGGATGTGAAGACATCATTTCTTCATGTGGATCTAGAAGAGGAGATCTAAATGAAGCAACCTGAAGGCTTTATGGCGAAGGGTAAGAAATAAATGGTATGCAGGCTGAAGAAGTCTCTGTATGGGTTAAAACAGTCACCAAGGATGTGGTATCAGAAATTTGATACCTATATATGGGGACTTGGCTTCACCAGAAGCAAAGAGGATCACTGTGTTTATTTTAAATTAATTGGTGACCATGTTATTTATTTGGTCTTGTATGTGAATGATATGTTGTTGATTGGAAATGACAAAGAAATTATCCAATATTTGAAGACCCAACTGTTCTCCAAATTCGACATGAAGGATCTTGGTGCTGCAAACTATATTTTGGGAATGTAAATTAAGAGAGATCGGGAAAAGAGGATGCTATGGTTAAACCAGAGGAAGTATGTCGAGGCTATATTGCAGAGGTTTAATACGTAGGATAGTAAACCAGTGAATGTTCCTATTCCTGTGGGTGTAAATTTGTCTGTTGAACAGTGTCCCAAGACACAAAAATAAGAGGAGGATATGTCTCGTGTTCCATATGCAAGTGTAGTGGGTAGCCTGATGTATGTAATGGTCTATACTAGACCAGACATTGCACATGCAGTGGGAGTATTGAGTAGGTTTATGTCAAACCTAGGAAAGGAGCATTGGACAACAGTGAAGCGGGTTTTTAGATATTTACATGGCACTAGTGATTATGGCTTGTGCTTCCAGGGAAGACCAGGATTGGAAAGAATGTTGGACATTCCTGGTTTTTTTGATGTAGACTGGGCTGGAGATCTGGACCAAATAATATCTAAAAGTGGGTATGTGTTTAGCCTATTTGGAGGTGCAGTTAGTTGGATGAGTAAAATACAGTCTGTAGTGGCTCTTTCAACTACAAAGGCAGAATACATGGCAACCACTCATGCAAGCAAGGAGGCAGTTTGGTTGCAGATATTGTGTTCAAGTATGGGGTTGGTACATCAAGCTATAAGGATAGACTGTGATAGCCAAAGTGCAATTTTCTTGGCTCAGAACCCTGCTTATCATTCAAAGACAAATCACATTGATGTTCAATATCACCTTGTTAGAGATATGGTTGAGGCTAAAAGGGTGTTGTTGGTAAAGGTGGATACTTTGAAGAATGTTGCAGATGCATTGACGAAGTCTATGAGCACTCAAAATTTCTCTTGGTGTAGAGAAACAATGGGTGTTGAAGAATTGGGCCAATGACTAAGTTCTCCTGTGGCCCCCTGCGGAAAGAAAACAACAAGTGGGAGAATGTTGGGTATGTGTTATATTCTTTCCACGACTAATCACGTGTGGGGGGATAAGAGGGGGGCAATAGCCCCCCCTTTGCGTTGGTCACAACGTGGGGGTCACGGGGGGGAGGTAGCCCCCCCTGTCGGGGTTCGAGGCAGCGCCCCGGCGAAACGTTTTGGTCCTTAATTTCCGGTGGGCGATCCACACCCATGGTTTTGGGGTACGATGGTTTTCGGCCCCTGGTATTTTGTAGATCCGGTCAAGGGAACTACGGTTATGATCTAATCCAAGGTTAATGGATTATGGTTTATGTATGCTTTGGCATCTATATATGTGTGTTGTAACACTAAAAGGAATATAATGAAATATCAAGCTGGTCGTCTCGATTTGGGATCCAGGGGAAAATATCTGTATTTATCTGTTTTATGTCTTATGCTCTCGCTATTGTTTATTTTTTGTTATAAGATTCATGTGTAGATAATTTTTGTTCAGGGTTAAAACCTACATGCACTTCTGGACTTGAGACAATCATTTGAGATACAAACTAATGCAAGCGACTATGTCATGGGTGCAATCCTCATGCAACATGGTAAGACCATATGTTTTCATTAGAAACTTTTAATGGTGTAGTGATAAATTATCCTACATATGACAAGGAATTGTATGCATTGGTACAAAGTGTGAAAAGGTGGAAACACTACTTGATGGGTAAGGAAACAATCATTCACATTGATCATCAACCATTGCAATACTTTCAATCACAAACAAATTTGTAGCAAGAAAAGAACTTTCAATGGATGGGTTTTATTCAAAAATTCCACTTGGTAATAAGGTATAATAAAGGTATCTATAACAAAGTTGTTGATATTCTTTCTAAGCCTATTATTAGTGCTGCTACTATTCTTAAGCATAATTTTGTTTTGTGTTAGGTCCCTATATTACTAATATATTCCCTTATTGTTGTTAGTGTAACCCCCTTATTGTTATTGTTGTGCCCCTGTAACCCCCTTATTGTTATTATTGTGCCCTTACATTATTATTGTTAGGTCGGCTAGGATTCCATTGTGGCCCCATGGAATCCTATATACAGAAAAGAGGTTTTTCCATTTATAGCATCAAAGAATTGTTCATTTATGTAATGTATTGGAGGTTTCCCCATCGAAGTGGCTTATTTCTTACATGTTGATCTCTCCTTTCTTCTATTTTTTGAGCTGGTTTCATAACATTTCATATCAAAGCTTTAGATTCTAGGGTTTCACTGCTCCAAACAGGTCATCGTGGAATTTTCGCTATAAAGTTTTTTCTACGATGCTTCAGAAGCTGAAATTTTTACAGAGATAAGCTGCAATCCTGAGGAACATCGTGTAAAAATTTCAAATGTTGGTTTGCAATATTTTCAGAGATATGATCTGTGGAAGTTAGGGTCTGTTTAGGCTACCGAATTTCACCTAAAATAGGTCATCATGGAATTTGAGCTATAAATATCTTTCTATGAAGGTTCAAAAGCTAAAATGTTTACAGAGCGAAGAAAAAATCATGTGAAACTTCCTATACAAATTTCAGATCTTGTTTCTGAATATTTTTGGAGATATGATCTGTGGAAGTTAGGGTTTTTTCCGGATCCCAAATTTCATCTCAAAGAGGTGACTGTGCGAAAATCGTCATAACTCTCTCTCTGAGCGTTGGATTGGAATTCTGTAAAAAGTGGCCACAAGTACATGGATTGTAGTTTCCTTTCTATCAATTTCAGAGCTGAAGGAGGAAACAGTGACACGTGTCACATCGTACAAGTTCGCTCTACTGAACCATTACATAATTAGGTCATTGTGGGAGATTTGGCATAACTTTTCCTTGAAGAACCCAAATCAAGTCAGACCTATGGCTTTCGAAAGAAGATTTAGAGTGCTACTATAGGGCAGAATTTAAGATATTGAAGATCCAAAATCACATAGATAATTCAATTTCAATATCGAGCTCCTCAAAAGAAAGAAAATGTGTGTATTTTTTTTCCGAATTGCATAAGTCTTGTTTCAAGAATCAAATTGAATTGATTCCAAGGGCATATTGTAGAATAGATATCAGTATTGGGTTCTAAAATTCCCCTTAAAAATATTTCAACACCCATTAAGCCTTCAGAAGGCTCTATTATGGCTCATGAAGATGAAGAAATGCAACATGACATATCAAAATTACAAGAGCAAGTGCACCAAATTTCGCTCTCGCAAACAGCAACAAAAAATGAAATGGATGTTTTGAAGAAAAGTGTGGAAGCTACGATGGATGGTTTGAAGAATGGTATGGAAGAAAAATTGGAAGGTTTGAAGGAAGACATGGAAGTTTTGAAAGAAGGTTTGTCAAAGTTGATACAAGAAATGATTCCTAATGGCGAAAAGATAGTAGAGGAAACTCATGATGAGAACAAAATAAATGTTAATCGTGATTTCATAAACTCTAATGTTGGATTGAAGAACCACCATATTCCAAATATGGATATGAGGAATTTTGATGGCAAGGATCCCGTAACATGGATACTACAGATGGAGCAATATTTTGATCTCAATAATGTGCAAAACACACAAAAGGTACGCATTGCAACTTTACCTTTCGAACAAAATACATTTGTATGGTATCGATGGATTTTCTCCCATAAAAAAATTGTCACTTGATCAATTTTTATGGAGGAAATGATAGCACATTATGAGGATACAAAGAGCAACACCTTCTTTAGCCAATTCATAAATCTCAAACAAAAGGGTTCAGTGGTGGAGCACAATGAGGATTTCCAAAAATTGAATATAAGGGTAAATGATATTCCAGAGGAACATAGGATTGAAATCTTCATAAGGATTTTAAAGGATAACATCCAACATGAAGTTCGTGTTTTGGAACCTAATTCATTGGGTAAGGCATTCAGGGTGGCAAGAAAAATTGAATGTAAAATTATGGCGACAAGAAAGGCGACCACTCACATCTATAAAGATGGAAGTGTTGCTACTCCTAAACTTCCACAACCTTCAAGGTTGACACCACAAAAATTGGAAGAAAAAAGAGAAAAAGGGCTTTGTTATACTTGTGATAGCAAATACACTAAAGATCATAAGTGTGCTGAGATGAAATTATTTTACATATATTGTGAAGAGGAGGAAGAAAATGAACAAGAAACTTCAAAAGAAGAGGATATACACCAGGAACCAACCCTAAAAGAAGAATAAATGACTCTGACCATATCATGTAATGCATTGGTAGGAATTAAAAATCCTCAAACTCTCAAGATAGAAGGACATATCAAGACGAAAAATGTAACAGTGTTGATTGTTTTGGGTAGTACCCATGATTTTATTCATTGTAAGGTAGCTAAGGAATTAAATTGTTTCCTATACCGAGCACTAGAATGTCAAGTGATGGTTGCAAATGGAGGAACTATAAATTGCTTTGGAAAATGCCATAATATCAAGCTAGCCATGGGGGAATATGTATTGAATAGTCCAATTCTTTCCATCCCAATGGGAGGTGCTGATGTTGTACTAGGAGTACAATGATTACAATCTTTGGGGATGGTAGCTTTTAATATTCAAGAAATTTTCTTAATTTTTTTTTGGAAAGGAAAGGAAATTGAATGACAGAGTATCGCAGGGAAGATAGGAAAGATAATAAGCTCTAATGTCATGACAAATATTCTAAAGAAAGAAGAACGGGGCGTAATTGCACAATTATGCTCACTAGAAGTTCCAACATCAAAATCATCTATTTCTCCAGATCTCCAAAAATTCTTGGACAATCATTCCAAGGTGTTTGAAACTCCCAAAGGACTCCCACCTATTCATGATCATGATCATTCTATTCATTTTATTCCAGGAAGCGTTCCTCCAAACATTAGGCCTTAAAAATATCCTTATGTCCAAAAGAGAAAAATTGAACGTATGATTGCAGAAATGTTAGAGGATGGTATAATTCAACCTAGTCAAAGTTCTTTCTTTTCTCCAGTAGTATTGGTGTGCAAGAAGGATGGATCATGGCGCATGTGTCCGGATTATAGGGAGCTCAATAAGCTCACTATTAAAGATAAATTTCCCATTCTTGTGATTTTTGATATATTGGATGAATTACATGGAGCAATTTCTTTTACCAAGTAGGATCTTCATCCAGGATATCATCAAATTAGAATGAAGACTAAAGATATTCTGAAAACAACATTTCGAACTCGTGAGGGTCATTATGAATTTTTGGTATGCCTTTTGGCCTTACCAATGCACCTTCTACATTTCAAGGCTTGATGAATTCCATTTTCAAACCCTTCCTTAGAAAATTTGTGCTAGTATTTTTTGATGATATACTAATCTACAACAGGTCTTGGAAGGATCATGTTCAACATGTTGACGGGGTGCTCAAACTATTGTAGGAGAAACAATTATATGCAAAAACATCCAAATGTTTCTTTGGAGTACAAGAGGTGGAATATTTGGGTCATATTGTATCTCACGAGGGTGTTAAAGTAGACCTTAACAAAATTAAAGCCATTAAGGAATGGAAAGTCCCCACAACCATAAAGCAGTTGCAAGGATTTCTTGGGTTAACAGGGTATTATCGCAAGTTTGTTAAGAATTATGGGAGAATAGCAGCACCTCTAACAACATTATTGAAGAAAAATGCATTTTCATGGACTCCTGAAGCAACTAAGGCCTTTGAACATCTTAAAGAGGCAATGTGCCTAGCACCGGTCTTAGCTACGCCAGACTTCATAAAAACCTTTATTGTGGAATGTGATGCCTCAGGAAATGGAATTGGTGCAGTTTTAATGCAGGAAGGAAGACCCATTGCTTTTGAAAGTCGTCCAATCAAAGGAAAGTATTTACAAAAACCTATTTATGAGAAGGAAATGTTAGCAATACTGCATGCACTAAAGAAATGGCGAACTTACCTAATGGGAAGACACTTCCAGGTAAAAACTGATCATGATAGTCTTAAACACTTTTTGGAACAAAGACTATCTTCAGAAGAGCAGCAAAAATGGGTCACAAAGATGTTGGGTTATGACTTTGAAATAATCTACAAAAAAGGAAAGCTTAATGTTGTTGCAGATGCACTCTCAAGAAAGAATGAAGAGGTGGAAGCATTGCTTTGTGCCATTTCTATTACCCAACCAGATTGGATAACCGAAGCAAGAGATGAATGGAAGAAGGAAAAAGATGTATGGACACTCATTCAAAAGTTGCAGCAAGATCCTAGTACATCTCATACATTTAGTTGGAAAAATGATTCCTTATGGTACAAAGATCGCTTATATCTTTGTAAGAATTCCCAACTAAAACAAAATATTCTTTTGGAATTGCACACTTCTCCTTTAGGAGGACACTCAGGATTTTTAAAAACTTACCACAGGGTGAAGAAAGAATTTTTTTGGGATGGCCTTAATTCTGATATTCAAAATTTTGTGGTGGAATGTTTGATTTTCCAGCAGAATAAAGTTGAGACAATTAAGACCCTAGGTCTTCTACAACCTTTATCCATTCCAAGTCAACGTTGGGAGGAGATTTCAATGGATTTTATCACAGGTTTACCTAAGTCCGAAGGAAAGAGTGTCATCATGGTGGTAGTTGATAGACTTACCAAGTATGCACACTTTTGTGCATTATCTCATCCATTTAAAGCAAGTACAGTTGCTACTACATTTATGGACACAATTCAAAAGCTACATGGAAACCGAAGGGTTATTGTGAGCGACAGAGATCCCATTTTTACTGGAAATTTTTGGACGGAGTTATTTTCTTGTTTGGGTACTCAATTAGCTCATAGCTCATATTATCATCCTCAATCTGATGGTCAAACTGAGATAGTAAATAAATGTTTGGAAGGATATCTTCGTTGTTTTGTATCTGATAAACAAACACAATGGGTCGAGTGGTTACCTCTCGCTGAATGGTGGTATAACACTTCCTTCCATACTGCAGCAAAAATGACCCCATTTATGGCACTTTATGGATATCATCCACCATCGATTACATCATCTTTAAGGGAAAATTCGAAGGTTCAAGCAGTCGAAGATCACATCGAGCATCAACAAGAAGTTTTCCAACTCTTAAAGGATAACCTGAATTTGGCACAAAATCGAATGAAACAACAGGCAGATCAACATCGTAGCGAGAGAAGTTTTGATGTAGGAGATTGGGTATTTTTACGGCTACAACCATACAAACAAATGTCCCTCAAGCAAGCAAAGAAGGATAATAAATTATCGCCAAAGTACTATGGTCCTTACAGGGTGTTGCAAAAGATTGGTACTATGGCATACAAATTGGAGCTTCCTGCTTCTTCGCGAGTACATCCAATTTTCCATGTTTCATGCTTAAAGAAGGTTATCGGTGAAAATATTCCAGTTCAAACAATATTACTAGAACTTTATGAGGAAGGAAAAATCATATTGGAACCTGAAGCAGTCACAGAAACAAGAACTCGACAACTACGGAATCGATCAATTTCAGAGTATCTCATCAAGTGGAAGAACTTACCCACTGAAGATTCTACATGGGAGGATGAGAATTTTATACAGAAGCACCCAGAGCTACTCAAGTGTTGAGGACAACACTTTTTTGAAGTAGAGGGGCATGTTAGGTCCCTATATTACTAGTATAGTCCCTTATTGTTGTTAGTGTAACCCCCTTATTGTTATTATTGTACCCTTGTAACCCACATATTGTTATTATTGTGCCCTTAAATTATTATTGTTAGGTCGGCTAGGATTACATTGTGGCCCATGGACTCCTATATATAGAAAAGAGGTTTTATCATTTGTAACATAAAATAATTATTTCATTTATGTAATGTATTGAGGGTTTTCCCCCTCTAAGGTAGGTCGACATTGATCTTTCTTTTATTTTTTTGGAATTTGGTTTCATAACATTTTGCATGAAATCTCTGTTGAAAAATATGCTTTAGATAGTGATTTTCAAGATGTATATGCAAATTTGAGTCAAGGGAACCAAGTAGACGAATTGGATTATCTTTTGCATTATGGCTCGTTGTAACATCTTGACAAGATTTGTATTCCACATGGAGAAAGAGTAAACATGCATAAGGAGACTGCCTTCTCTTGTGTTGGTCATTTTGGTGTAGGTATCTTAGTGCTTCCAGCTTCCAAAAGTGTTTTATTGGTCTGTTAATGGCAGTATGTCCCCGATTTATTAAAGGATGTTCATTATGTGCTGTTAGTAAGCCTAGCAATAGAAAGTTAGGATTGTACACACCACTTCCAGTACCTTCTCGTCCATGGGAGAGTGTTTCTATGGACTTTGTTGGAGGACTTCCTATGAAAAAAAGGAATCATGATTATCTTTATGTAGTTGTGGATAGGTTAAGGAAAATGTGTATTTTAATGCCATGTAACAAGATAATTACAATTGAACAAACTGCTCAGTTATTCTTTCAGGATGTATGGGTGCATTTTGGATTACCCACATCCATTGTTAGTGATCGAGATTCTAGCTTTGTTGGGATTTTTTGGTCAAGCTTGTGGGGATTCATGGACACCAAATTGAAAAAGAGTACAAAATTTCATCCACAAATAGATGGTTAAACAGAGGTGGTGAACAGGACAGTGATACATCTACTTCATGGGTATTGTAGCAAGCATCCTAATTTGTGGTATGAACATTTTCACTATATTTAGCATGCTTACAACCGGGCCAAGCACTCTTCAACTCAAATATTACCATTTGAAGCATGTTTGGGATTCTTGCCTAAGTCTCCTTTGGATTTTATTTTTGGGAAAGATGTTTCTATTGATGATCATAGTGACATAGACAAAGCTAAAAGGTTCATTGAAAAAATCTAATTGGTACATCAAGCAATTCAAAAAAAACTGGAAAATATCCAAGTCAAGTACAAAACAAGGCACGACAACCATCATGTAGATCACAATTCTCAAGTAGATGATGAAGTTTGACTTCAAATTAGCAAAGAAAGGCTTCAAGGAGAAGGTAAAAAACTGAAACCAATTTGATATGGTCCATTCATAATTTTAGAAAATATTGGTGATAATGTCTTTAGGTTGGATTTGCCTTCATATATGAAAATTTATGTTGTTGTTAATGTTGATAATTTAAGTTTGTATGAGCTTCCTTTGCTTGAAGATCAAGGAGACAATGTTAAAATTCATTCTATTGAGGATTTCTCTCCTGAATACCTTGAAGAACTACAACAAGAAACCATTCTTGACAAAATAACAAGGACTTCAAAACGAGGGAATGTGGAGTACCTTCGTGTGGGGCTCAAGGGAACAAATCCAAGCAAAGCCAAATGGATCAAGATTGGAAAGGTGAGGGAAAAATACCCTCATCTACTTGACAAATGAAAGTGATATTTTGGGGTCCAAAAGCTTCCAGTGGGGAGGAGTGATCCGGTGCTGAAAAATATGCTCAAAAATGAAAATTCTCAGAATGGAACGATACTTATGCGCTTGTGTATATCTCGTCATTATAAATTTGGCACAACTCATTTCACGAAAAAAATGACTTCCTATGCTCCTAAAATCACGTTTTTACCACTTTTGGAAATAACTAAAACAAATTGGTTTCTGGATGAAAGGGTTTCCCAATCAGTAGTCCATACTACTAGTTGGACCGTTGACCGTTGATCGTTAACTATACCTTATTTAGGCTAATCAAGGTGCGCCATTTTTCATTTGTTGATTGGTTGTATTTGGGGCAATGTGATTGGTTGATGGTAATACCAACCAGGGAACGCCATGCGAACCAACCAAAGGTCACCATGTGGCACCCTGGTGGCTGACTAAAATTTTAGGTTATGGCAGATAGGCCTCCATCGAAATCGAACACGCAACCTCAGGGTGGCTAAACCAACACATTATCGATGCGCCCTTGTAATATGACTTGACATGCTATGGTTTTAAACCTTATTTAAGTTTTAATTGGTGGCACATTTGGAGCCTAACCACTTATGTTAACCGTCATGTAAATCTTAATCGCTAGCCACATTCCCCATGTGACCAGCCCGATGGTTAGGTCGAGATCGCCAATGGAGTGGGCTAGTCCCAGGTCCTATGGGGCCCCACATGACCAGGTGTGCCAGTAGATTGCAGGGCTTATTGTCCAAACTAATAGTCTTACAATTTCCTCCACCGAGCAGGAATCATGCTAGGTTTGGAGGGAAGTTTCTGTGCTTGGGGTGCCTGTTCTAAATTTGGGCCGAATTGTGGGAGTTTAGCTGCAGAATTGGGGAAAAGAGAGAAAGAGGCACAACTTTCTAAGATTTTGGTCTTTTTGGAGTAGAAAGAGGCTAGACAGGTATTTTTTATAGCTCTAAATTTGTTGGAGAAGGTTTTTAAGCCATTTGAGCACTCTAATTCATTGTGATCACTATTTTATGAGAATAATGAAAGAGGGTCAAGAATTGGAAGCTATAATAGGAGACAGCCCAGGAGGTGTGAACTCCTTCATCATTTTTTGTTTTGTGGTTACTTTTATGGCTTTATTTCTCTATTATTTTCTGCAATTTATGAGTTAAATTCATGTTTAAATGTGTTAAATAATTTAACTTAAGTACCTTAAAAACTCATTCAATTTACTTGCAATTTATACATTCCTCAAGCACATATATATACAAATCAAGGATAGATAAGACTGGGGCTTCTTCAAAAGTATTTTTAATTCTGGAGAAGTATCCCCATGCTTTTATAGTCCATTATACTTCTCTTTCCTTCTTTCACATTTTTGTGATCTCTTTCACAATCTTCGCAAAAATGGGTATAAACCTTCTCAAAAAATTGATTCTTCCCAAGAAGACCTAAATTTATTTCCTATTATTTGGTAATGGAATGTTGTTAATGGATTCAACCCTTTTGGGATCAACCTTCACTCCTTTCTTCACCACAATGTGGCCCAGTATCTTTCCTTCACTTTGAGAAATTTGAGATTTCTTGGGGTTTAAGGACAGACCATACTTTCTGCATTTCTCAAAAGTAAGGCGCAAATGTTTAATGTGCTCTTCATCTATTTTTTATAAGATAGTGATGTTATCCAAGTAAATCACTATGAATTTATATCGTTCTCCAAGGAATTTTATAGTCATATCTCTTTGAAAAGTAGCTCCAGTGTTTATGAGGCCAAAATGAATTCTAGCATACATAAACGTTCCCCTGGGTGTAGTGAAAGAAAAACTATTCTGATCTTCAGGGTGTACAGTGACTTGGTTGTATCCACCTAAGTTTCATCCATGATTTTATCATTTTATTCTAATAGAATGGAAGAAAAATCCTTCTCTTTACCATACACAAGAGAATTATTTGAATAATCATCTCTTGTAACTCTCTTCACAAAAATAGATTCTCTATACAATCGACGATCTTCTCCACCAAGCATAGGAATGGTACAATATGTCAAATCCAGTTTGATGGATCCTCCAATTTTTTATCCCCATGACTTGGAAAAAATAATACCAAACATCTCAGGGATGTCAGCAACTACAATTTCCATTACTACACTTTTTATTGGGATTTGAGCCAAATTGACCACTATTTATTTTATCATCCCCAGGAATTTTACTCTCTTGGAATCAAAGGAATATAGATATTTGTATGGTTTTGTTATTTTTAGTCCCAAATATTCCATGACAGACAATGGCATCAAGTTATGAGACGCTCCTGAGTCAAGCATACAGTTAGGCAGTAGGAGATCATGAATCACCAAGGTGACATAGAAAGGGGCAATGGAAGAGTCCTGCTCCTCAACATGAGGTCCAAACACAACCATAGGTATTTATTCTTGAAGGTTCTTATTATCTTGCAGAGGGGTTGCAGTGGGTGAACTCATGAATTGAGATACTTGAGCTTTATAGTTAGGTTTTTTCAACAATTGAGTCAAAATAATAAAGAATTTGACCCTTTCCAACTCTTTTTGAAGATTGAAAACAGAGGAATTCCTATCAATTTTGACAACCTCAACAGGCTTTGTCCTCATTATAGGATGGTTTGATTTTTGATGTCAACTGATATGTTCTAGGTATTTCAGGCTTATTATGAATAAGATTTGATGAATCCTTTTTTTTTGGTTGGGTTTGGTCGAGAGGTTTATTTCCTTTCTCTGTTGACTTAGGAGGATTTAGGTGAGGAGGTTCCTCATTTTGATATTGCATTCTAGTTATTTTCCTAAATGACCCAAGATCATATTTTCTATGTAACTGAGTTTGCATGAATTCAAAAAAAATCTACATTAATTATCAATCTTTCCATCATCCAGTGGGGCATCTAAGTCATACCCTTATTCCTCATGTGCTTCTATTTTTTTTTCCTCATCGGAAAGAGAAGAGAACTAGTTTTCTTGGACCTATATAGTATCTTGAGCATTCTCTTTAGGATCATATTCTAGATACAAAGGGGGTTGAATATGGTCATGTTGATCCTTTCTCTCCCTTCGCAAGAGCTTCAAGGGTGGCCTCCTATATTGAGGGTTGAAATTTCAGTTAGAAGTTGGTTGAATTTTTCAAGGGGTGTTTTTTTTTTCCAACTCTAGTTTCACAAGTTTATTGGATGTATTTCTTATCAATTTGTTCATCTCCTCTAGTTTATTCTCTTATGTTTCCTTTTTGTGGCCCGAATAACCAACTTCTTCCTTTCCCCTCCTCCTATCACAATGCTCAAATTTCCCTTTCCACTTCCTAGTGGAGGTGAAATTTTATTCAACTTCCAGGGGATATATTTGAATCTGGTCCTGGGTGCGGGACTTCCTTCCTCTAAGGGTAAACCTAAATTCTAGTTTAAAGGCTCCAGCAAAAATTACCTTGGAAGCGGCCCATGGAGGTTTAATTTTAGCAGGAAGACTATTGTATAATTTTTGAAACATTTTTATAAAATATGAAACATCTTCATTACATTTTTTATTCATTGCATTAAATTTCGTGAGGATGTATCCATGTTCCTTCTTCTCTCCCCACTTCTGCATAAAATATTTATACATATCCTCCTAGGTAGTGATTGAAGAATTTGAGAGATATTTGAACCATTTCCTAGCCTCCCCGTCTAGAGACCGAAAAAAGAGTCTCAATACTACATCCAAGTGTTCTACATTCATATTTTCAGTAAATGCACAGAAGGTTTCTATATTCCTTTGATTTGAGATAGCATCCTCTCCAATAAATATGGGCAAGAGTTTAATATAATATTTTGGAATCCCATTCAAGGGTTGTTGCAATGGGGCATACTTATTTAGGAGAAAACCAAGGACAGCCATATTTTGCAAAGGTGGTGGTAGAAGGTTTATTACAGGGCCTTGCTGAGAAGATGTATTAATTGTAGATAACTGGATCTGAGTTGGAAAACTATTGATGCTCTGTGCTGGACTATTTATGAGAATATATTTGACTTCTTCAGGTTCCGGAAAGGTATGAAATGTGAATGGAAGTGAACTGACATAAGATTATTCGAATTTGTCTCATAAGGAAAATGGGCTAAACAACACATAACGTTCTTTATCATATTCCAAGGCTTTGGAGGAAGACTCAAAGAGATTTAGTAGAACCTTATGATAGTTGGAGGTTGACACTTCTGGAAGAGAGGTCATGGGATCTGGAGTGACAGGATCTGGTGAGAGGTCCAAACCCTCATGGATATATTTTTTTCAGCATCAAATACACGGGGAGTTTTTTATTTTTAAGTGTCAGAGTGAGTATGAGGTTGTTTGAAATCCGGAATGGAAAAATGAGATTCCAACAGTGAAGTCGCCAAGGTGAGAGATTTCAACCCACACACCTTTCTACTCAACTAACCAAAAGGTGTACAAGTTTCGTACCAAGGGAAAATATTATGATTCATACCCAGCAACGACACTAGAATATGTTGTAGCTCCTAGAGACAACCCCTAGGTTGAAGAGAGACCATTTCCTAAGACATCTTGGTAAGTGCTTGCAGGATTTGCTAGAATTTTTCACTTACGCTTGATATTTAACACAATTTTAAGACAAAATTGGTTCAAAATCTTCTTTAAGAAGAGAAATACAAATCTGGCTACAAATTAATACTCATAGAAGCATTAAGGTCCAACTTCGGTGGCCAAAATTACATGAGCATGTAGTTTATCAGTCCTCATATTATATTGGAGAGAAGAATTATGAAGGATGAAACCAAACACACAGGGCTTAGTTAAGAATTCAATGCATTAGATTTCAACATTAAAAAAATGAAAGAAACATTTAAATGATGTGCTAAATTACATGAAGCACATATTAAGGATATTAAATTTTATCAGTGGCATCCATCTTAGGTAAGAATTAGACATAGATGAATCCATGATTTCATAAAAAACATATCCAAAAACTAATATTACATGTAATCTTAGAAGAAGGGTGAAGGTATGCAGAATAAACACAAAATAAAATACATACTACGGTCTCATATGAGATGGAATCACTAAAATATTTCATTGATATTCAAATAGGATATACATTTCAATCAAAATTGCAGATCTTCCCTCTTGAAACAAAATTTGAAACCCTTAGTAATGTAGCATAAATTTTTTTTATAGAGCCTGAGGATAGGAGCTCCTTAAAAAATATTCTTTCTTTATTTCAAAGTGAATAATCATAAAAAAAGATATCATTGTGCTTAGTGGTACAACTATACTGGCCAGATCCTAACTAGCTAGCGTTAATAATTTGAAAAATATTATTTTACATAAAACAGAAAATAGTGAAGTGTCATGATTGACACAATCATCAGTATATTTAATTGTGATAGATTGATTCAGGAGGAAGGGTTGTTAGGTCGATGATATGAATCACTAGAGGATTGATGAACCAATCACATCTCTGCCACATCGTTGGACTTGGTAAAGGAGTGTGAAATAACAACTGATATGCAATATTAATATTTGTAAGTCCTACGTAGTTCAGCCTGGGATGAAATAGGGTCTTCACCAACCCCAACATTTGGAAGTATCTCCTTATATAATTGACCACAATTTTACCCTTCAAGGTATAGGTCTTCTCATGGGACGAATCAACCTTACTCTTTGCCTCTACCAACATCTGACTATATTTCTCCCACAAGATTAACACTCCTATGAATTCCCAACAGTTGTTCAACCTTTAACCCTCTACTCAAACTCTGGGTTAAAGGTAGCCACTTCCTTTAGCACTACTCCCAAACATTCTTCAGATTTGGCTCTGGCCTCTTCTTTCTTGACTACTTTAAATATCTTCATGATTGCAGGCACCCTATCCACCACATTCATAACCCTTAGCTCATTGAGTGGCTTCTCATTTACATATTGGATGAATTTCTTGGTAGTCTAAGCATTATTTTCACCCTCTTCCTTGGCAACTAGGATGAAGAAATCATAGTCTTTGATTACAATCTTTTGTTTATCCATCAAGGTTATTTATTTCCAATTGTTCTTAATCTCTGCTATCACCTCATCCTAGATCAAATGTTTAGCCTATAGGATGGATAGATTTCCATTCACTTTTCCTTTGATCTCAAAGATCTCCTTATTAGCTTCTTGCAAGCTATTTTTGATCAGTTTTTCTTTGGTCTTGGTAGTCTCGATCCGTTTCGATTTTTGTGTGAGGGCTTTCTGAGCATTATCTAAATCCATATTCACTTTCTTGAGTTCCCCTTCCAAGATTTGGATCTTGGTGAGGGTTTTTGTGAGCTACTTTATGGGATTCTGAGGGTTCTCAAGCACGAGCATTACACAAATGTGGGATTCAATCCTCTACTAAAGGTCTTCTACCTGCTTCTTGAGGTCCACCACCTTATTATTTCTGTCTATCAGACCCTTATCTAGGATCTCCTTATCTTCCTCTACCTATGCTAGTTATTTGGACTACACATGTTCGCTGGTTGGTATCTTTAGCGTATGCCTCAACTCTTGAATCTCTGTTTGTGAAATTTGGAGAAGGGTCTCAAATACATCTTTATCCTCTTGATTCACTCCCAACTTCACAATAAACTCCTTGAAGTTCTCATTCTGTGTATGTAGAGCTCTAGAATTATCTCTCTCCCGCTTTATCTTTGTTGCAGCCTTCTCCAGCAACTTCTTGACTTTTCTTATGGTCATGGAATTCTGATTTATCTCATTGTATATCATTTGTCCCACATGCCTGTGGAAGTTGATCTTATTAGGTAGAGGGACACTTGCGAGGTCCAAAGACACATTCAAAGCCCTAAACTGGGAGCCTGATGGTAATGACTATGCCAATGGTTGGTGTAGTGATAATTTCATTTGGTTTCTCTCCAGGTCCATAGTAGCCAGGAGTCTAGTTTTATATGGGGCCGACTGTGATTCCATTTGTTGTTACATATCTTCCCTAATATTCTTATTCCCGTCTTCAATTTCCTTTCCTGCAGGCAAACTAGGTTTAGTCATAGTTGCACTCCCTGCTGAACTCAAAATGACTACCTTTTAGGATGATGAGGCAACAACTTGCATTGGGTCTTCGAGAATCACCTAGAAGCTTGGTTGGTCTTGCTTTGTCTCCACCAACCTAGTTTTTATTTATTCTTCCTCTGCTTCTTGATTATTTTCCTTCTTGTTGGTGTGGACATCCTCTATTTCCATGACCCTTATTTCATCAACAATCCTTTTCTATGCTTTGTCCTTTTTTTTTGGAGTCTCGATCTCCATTTCTATGTTAATGGGCCATGAATAAAAGTTAGCCTTCCATTAAATCTAAGGCCTATATTCATGATTCTAAGTTGAATCATTAATTTCTTTTCTCTCCTTTGCAATGACTCCATGAGGTTCATAATGTCAAATGTCCCCCATCTCAAAATTCATCTCTTTCAGTAAATACTTAGCTACCTATAAGTTTGGTCTAGTGTTGACAATGAAAGGGCTTATTGGCTTGCCCAACTTGAACATGTAACCCTTATTAGCAGGAATAAAATTGAATTGGTCCACATTTAGACTCTATCTAATGAAATTGAGGGAAAATATCCTCATTGGCATGAACACAAGTAGGCGATAAGGAGGGAGATCACACCCATAAACCCAAATCTCTGTATTTTCCTGAAACAAATACTAGTCACCTGCCACGGTATCCTTACTGAGCTGGAGGATTTCTTTTTGTTGAGGTAGGATTCTTTGTCGGGAGACATTGTGAATTATTTTATAAGTAATGGCCATGTAAGAGTATATGAATTGGGAGTATATTTCATTATGTGGCCTCCTCCTAACAACTACATCCCAATCGAAAAAAAACTTCCTCTGCTTGTTTGGGTCCATTAGAATGAGACCTAGGAATTCAAATTCATCTACCTGGGTGTATACAAACAAATAAAACAACAAGGAATACCTGAAGTATCAGGTGATAAGGAAATGGTGTAACTGGAATTTTATGGACTCGACCAAGAAGGAGGGTATGTCAAACAGATGACATGGTTGTGTCATCTCTCTTAGAAACCCTAGGAAGGATTTATAGACCATATTGGAATTATAATCCCAAAATAAATGAGAAATTACAGAGAGCTTGGGATGCACTGCCTCTGTGAAGGTGGAGACTGGGAAATTTTCAACAACAGGAAAAGACTTGAAGATAGGGTCCAAAATCATTTGTAGGAAGGATTATTACTCTGCAGCTGAGAGGGTACTATAACTGTAAGTCAGAGTGTTTTATGTGAATTGTTGGGGTTCAAGGGAGCTTGGGTATATTAGATCTTTATGGATCAGCTCTGGGGTTACCTATAGGATTTTGGCTCTGGTGGAAGATACAAAACAATTATTTTCTTCAATATACAAAGAAGCTAGCCAAGAAATGATCTCAAGGAAATAATATACAGAGGGCACAATTTGATAGTATGACCTTGAATCAACTACTCAGAACATGTCCTATTCTTTGACATGATGACTATACATGTCGAACCGGAGGTCCGACAAGTGGTAATGATAGGGGGGTCTACAATATGTGCCTATGTGTCCATTAGCGGTTCGACATTTGAGAAAGGTTTGAATTCTATGGTTTTTCGGGTCTTGGGGGATGATTTCTTCATTTTTATCATATATAGAAAAAAAATTCAGGTGGGAAGACTGACATGTTACTTGATTTACCAGGGGATACCTAAAAATGACATTGTTAGGATCTCTGGATCAACTTGGTGAATGAACGACGTTGCAGAGCAGTCGAATGACGAGAGGGATTTGCAACAGGAAAACAATTTAAATTCAAATGTCTGAACTGGGAAGGGTTTTTATAGCCAGAGGAGGAAACGGTCATCTAATGTCATATGACGTCATGCGGGGGACACATGGTGGAATATTTTTGGGAGCTAATAGGTGACAGATGGACGAGGGCAGGGGCGGACTTTACCGTTTTACCTTCAGCGCTCACTTGTTGACATCATTAGAGGGTTCATGATGTGGTGGGTGGTCCCCAACTTCCTTCAATAGGTGGATGAATGAGGGATGAGATCAAGTCGTGACCCCATAGATAGATCTACGTCATTGATCGATGAATCCCACCTTGCTGACTATTCAACTCCGAGGGGTAGCGTCGATTTATCTGTCACGCAAGTTACCCCCCGAAGTATCTATAGGGGTTGGCCGGGCGAAGTGAATAGTGATCCACCTCGAAAGTTATTCGACTTTTAATCAAAGGTCATTGCTTTGATATTTTCATTTCTCACATTGTTGTGTCCTCTTGTTGAAGGATTCCATGGATGTGGGTTCTAGTATTAGAGGCTCCTAGTGTATCACCAAGGCCCAAACTTACCTACCTCATCAGTTCATCTATTTTTAGAATCATAGATGTTCAATGCAAGCCTCTTAGAACCCCTACAAAAATATGATAGACACAACACATGCTCTATATTTCTTGAATCACATGCTCGAAACGTAAAAAAAAATCAGCTCAAGCATTGGAAATGTACTCTAGGAATTTTAATGATAATGAAGTTAAAGCAAAGCAGAGAGAAATTTATGATTGTCATAATGAGATTTGAGTGTGTTGAAAAATATGGAAGTGTTAAATTCAAAAGGGGTCTCTCCTCTAGAGCATTCATTTCTGTGCTTCATCTTCTGAGAGAATTTTCACTCCAAGATTTGGATCTTCACGTCTTGGTTAGTCTTCAATTCTCAATTGTGGTGTCAAGAATTCCTCTCTGATGGAAGCTCTGGGAAGAGCTTAATTTTTTTCTCCAGACTCTCTTTGGGTATGTACCATAGTGTGCAAGGCACTTCAATTCGTGGGAGTATAGGATCTCATGGATTTCAAGTTCGGAGTTAAATTTCTCCCGAGGTGGTTATATCCCTCTCATCTCAAGCTGCTACATATCTGTTTAGAAGAAGGTACCTTTGTATAGCTCTGTTAATTGTCAAAATTTGGGACATGTTTTCAATACTTGGGACTTCAACTTCAATATTGGACATTGGTTTGTAATTCGGATAGTGAGAAAGCTCCATAAGGTTCAATCAACAAAGAGGAATTATAAATTAGGTAATTTTGTTAGTCTAGTCTATGTTTCCCTTTTAATCTCCTTGGTAAATTGTTTCTCTACTCTAATCTCAATTAGGGAAAGAACTTCTAGAGCTCCATGGCTTGGGCCTCTCTATTAGCTCAAAGGTGAAAACATTGTTGTTTACATTCACCTATAGCTCCGGAAACATACTCTAATGAGTCTAGAATGTCAAAATCTATCAAAAATGACTATTGATTTTCTCAATTTGGCCTTCAACTAATCTAGGCATGGCATTCCCTCCTGGTGGTCCTAGGCTTCCTTTTTCTTCAAAGTGACAAAAACACATTTATAATTTGTCCTCTACCTCTGAAACATGCCAATGTGTTCATAGCATGCCAATCTACTAGGAATGACTCTTCCTAAGTCAAAATTGGTCGAAAATTTCTCAAGATATGGTCAATTTAATTTTTCTATGAAATATCCTCCAAATCTGGAGAAGACTCCAGATAAGACAAACAAATTTGGAACTCCCGCAAAATTTGGTGGCACCCCTAAAACTCTGCTAAGTTAACTACAGTTAATTAATTGTAATCTGGATTAATTGGGATAAGCAAGGTTTAATTTCACATAAGCACATTTATATATAACCCAGATTAGTGGAATACTTAGCGCATAATCATAGTGATTAGGGGTATTAAACCCTGCACTTAACAATAATTAACTGCACTTATAAAATTCTCCGCGTTATTTTTTGTGTGGTCTAGTCGTATGGAAAGGGGGCTTTCACGCAGGGCTAGCCCCCTCCAAACCCCCGTCGGAGTTTTCGTATAACAATAAATATACGTGGCAAGCTATCAATGTTAAGTCCTTCGCCGATGGCGTGTTGGTAGTAGTGGAGAGTGGTGTGGGGGAGGTCACGGAGTTGAGCCCCGACCTCCACCCTTCTTCCCATCATATGTTTTTTCCACCGTATATGTATATAACCCAAACTTTTCACTATATATATGTGTGCCCAATATATATGTTTAAACCACCAACCATAAGGTTTGAAACCTTTGAAATTTGAATTAATAAAACTTGCGTGCCAATAATAAACTTTGGATGTAATATATGAATGTGCTACATAATGTTCAAACTTACCATATGTATTAACCACTGTGCCATATGTAATGTGGACTTTGATATATGCCATCATATAATAAATGAAATTTGAACCTTGGATTTGGAGAGGGTCCACCAGAGGGGGCATGTGGTGGCCCCTAGCTACACCATGTTGACGAAAAATAAGGTCTTTGGGAAAGACCCAAGTTCAAGCTTGAATCCAACAAGGTTTCCGCCGTAGTCTAGAACAACATCAGTATTTTCACCCTGCTCAAGAAAGCAAGGAGTCTCACATGAAGCATGTCATGACCTTACTGGGATTAGAGACTAGGTCATTAATGTCAAGGAAAGATCACTAACATCAAGTCATCCCTCAATTCATACAGAATACATTCATATATCTCAACTTAAGAATCAAGTTATCATTCATACATATCTACGCTGAGCATTGAATTAAAATTTTAAAACAAACATACACACAACATGATTAACAAATATCAACTAGTCCATAGTATGCAACACATCATCAGTTTGATTCATTAACTTGGATCAAAACATTACAAACATACTCCGCAGATTCCAATACATCTCAATTAAGTACGTGCAACTCTGCAGAGCTCTTCCTAGGCTCTGATCCCCTATCAGCCTCTAACTATCCTCTGAATCGTTTCTTCCCTACTTATCTGTTCTTACCAACTTAAACTGTCAATCTTTACCCCTTTTCCTCTCAGTTGTTCCCTTGCGCTCTGCTACCTTCTGTTTATTTTCCGCCATTGGGAGTTCTACTGCTTGTTCCTTGTCTCTCGTCTCTTCCATCTATGCCACCATCTATTTGTGCTCCACAACCTACCTTCAGGTTTTTCGCAACAGCAACAGCTCCCTGTCTATCTTGATTGCGCTCTACCATGTGTTCTTTTTGCTCCTATCCTTCTGCAACTTCAAAATTGTCTTATCCAAAACAAAGGCCCCAACAGGCCCCGACCACATGCTATTGACTCGTCTTGAGTCAATATTTTCCTGCTGTAGCGGCCTCTGGTTGTCCGTCAGCTTCTGATGCTGGCATAATTTCCTCTGTCGTCTCCATTTTTTTCTTCTCTTGTTCTGGTTGGCCCTCTTTTAACAAAGGCCCAAATCGGGAACCTTTCTTATTGCTCCTGTCCTAATATTTGTGACCTCAATTATTGCTTGTTTCCATAATTTTATCACAGGCTCCGTCTTGGTGACCACCTTGTCAGCCTGAGTTGCCTCTACCACCTGTGGAAAATCATTTAACATCTCCTGGATTTTGGGTTCGGCCTCAGATGCTAGTCGCTGAATTGATTTTTCCTTTCGTTTCATGGGTTGTCGTCGGTCCCTTAGAAGTTGCTTCATCATTGCTGAGCTTTCCTCGATAGTCTGGATTTGAGTTTCGAGTAGATATGCTTGGTCATATAGCTGAGTGCGGTTGAACGGATCTGTTGTTCGCCTTATCTCGAGAACGATCTTCTGTCGTTGCTTCGAAATGGGCTGATCCTTCATTGTTAGTGAGTTGGAGCACTCATGGAGTTGCTCCAACAAGTTGTATGGTTGTTTGACTGTTGTTCCCAATGTCTCCTTTATACTCTACATTTTCTTCTGCCTCTCTGATGTCTTCTCGACATACACTGTAGAAGGGTCCAGTAGCACTGGTCTTGCTGCAAATGCTTCTTTCAACTCCTGATTGGCTTGGTCAAGGGTAGTACATGCCATTTTTACCCAAATGGATCTCTCGACCATCGAGAATGATGAAATATTTGTGGTTGTGCTGCTATTTATGGTAGTGACTATCGGCCATAAGTCTCTGGAGATCTTTGTTACCTGATCCAGTTGCTGTTGTAGGCCATGTTTCTCGTTTCGAAGTTGATTGTGTTCATCAGTAAGTGCAATAAATTGTTTCTGCTGCTACTCATATTTTTGTAGGAGGTCATTGTGTAGACTCTCTGCTTACCTTGTTGTTGTCTAGATGAAACAGAAAATTTTCCCAGGTCCCTAGTTCTACATGTCGCCACTGCTCGTCATATCTTGGCTTGGATGTCTCACCCTGAGCTATTTCCCACTGGAAATCAATATTTATGAGTGTTCCTGGGGGGATGTGGGTTAACTTTGCTGTGGCAGTTGAGATTTAGGAACGTGGTGACTGGTGGAGGGTGGTTTGGGAATGAACTACTGCAATAATAATGTGGATTGCTGGAATGGGTTTAGCGCGGTTTCAGTGGGTGTTGTATTAGAAGTGGGTGACCCTTAATGGATTAATAGTTCTAAAAAGGTACTTTTCCCTACCGTGGTTTTTTTAACCTCAGTTACACCAACTGTAACTCAGTTAACTTCCGTCTCAGTATCAACATTCATTAGAGTGCCTGGTGATATTGAGTCTAAGCTGGTCACGAAAGTGGATGGAGTGTGGGTGGAGTGATATTTAGATGTGAACAACATGTGCGGTGAAGAATTCTGCGTGTTGGGTGGCGATGAAACTTGTATATTAAGGACTGAAGATGGATTAAATGATGGTAACATAGAGGTGGTCTAAGTGGCTACCTATGGCTCCTCTTGAATTAAAATTATCGTGACTATTGGTTGGGCTTGGTCCTCTCCTGTGAGATCGACTACTTGCTCAGATCCCATGGTTCGGGCCCTTTTACCTTTTGGTGCTGGGATTGGGGGTTTCATTGGATTGTTTTTATAGAGTGGGGTGATGGTTGGTTATGAGTGAGTGTGGAATGTGGTAGATAGTAATGCGGTTAGGATGGGGGTAGTGGTGGACGGAGATGCAAAATTCAACGTCTGAAATTCAAAAAAAGAGGGGAATACATAGCTTTTCTACCAAGAGTTCCGATTAACTTGTTGAAATATTTCACGTGAGTATCCAGCTAGTCCAACAATGGCCACAGTTATAATTGTGAGAACCTCTGTATTATTTCGGCTGGTGTCTCTCCCAAAAGTGGGTTGGGAAGCATCGCATCAAATGAATAAATCAAGATCCCGCTTCTGATTTCCATTGTCACTCCTGGCCATGAATAAACTTCTGCATGAAATTCCTCCTCCGTTATCTGGAACTTCAACGGATTCTTATGGAAGGTATTGCCATCAACACAGTCTGACCGAATATAGGTTCAGTTGTGAGATACCCCAAACAAAATCTGAGGGAAGTATCTGTCCAACAAGCTCTTGGGAACTCTTTTCTGAATTTTAACTATGTCTATCATCTACAAGTACCAAGCGGCAAAAGCTTTTTCATTTATCTCTTTGGTACTCCGGTCACCTGATATTTTCCATGGTGTGTACCTGAGCGCCATTGGTTGGTCTTCGGTAATCTCCGCAAGTGGCCTCCCTCCAGATGGAATCCATTTCCACATCGTCAGGGCCATGATTATATAACCATATATAAATCATGTGGCCCACTTGAAGTTGTCTTCACAAGCCTTAAAAATCTCATGTAGTAAGAATGCACACCAATTCAATTGTGCCCCTTGCATGTAATGTTCTGTAACCCATATTGTGTCAAGGGTGCATTCCCCCTTGGTATAGTGTCTCATAGTTTTCCTGGAAATCAAGTAGCAAGCAAATTTCACCACTGGGACATTGATGAGATCAATTATGGCTCCTTTTCCTCCTCTCCTTGTCTTGTACTTTCTGTAGTAGTCATATTCCCCTACCTACTTAGCTCTCTTAAATGTGCCTTGGAAGGCCAATGATACATCCCTTCCTATTGTTGATAGTCCTGTGAGTCTGTGTATATCCTTCACGTGAATTGGGATCTCCCTCTAAGCCACATCGACCCATTCTGGATTCTGCTGATGAGGAATTTGGTGCACTGCATTTCCGCTCCCAATGTCCCAAACACTGGAAGGCTTCTTAGGTGCAGAATCATCGACCTCTAGATGCCTCTAAAATCTGGATGCACCCTCGATGCTTCGCCTCCTCCTTCCTTCATGTGATTTTCAATGTAAAATTTCCTTTTCAACGCTGGGAACTGGAATGAGTTTGTGAAGTTAGTATCTATTAGTGTGGCATTATCATATTTTCCAACCAGTGACTCCAACCTTTGAATTATTTTTTCGAGCTTTGGCTCGACCACTGAATTAGTCACCTTCGTCATTTTCTTTCTTCTGTTGTATACCTGAAATGTTGTTGGTCTATTGTTCTGAACTTCTGTTGTTGGGATTGGGCTAACCGCTATGGCAATTTCTTGCTTTAATATTTTGTAATTCTATGGCATTTTTTTGTTTCCCTCCTTTATGCAAGTAGGATTACTGGCATGAATGATGCTGATGCAATTCCATAACTAATTAATTTTTTTGTCTCCCCCCATAGCTATAATCGTGTGATTACTTACTAGGGTGAGGTGGACTCTAACAGTACTTACTAGGGTGAGGTGGACTCTAACAGTGCTGACAGTGGCTTCGAAAGTCGAGTAGACGTGATGGGAAATAATTTAGCTTAATGTGGAAACTTTATTACGATATGGGGGTTACTAATTATGGCAATTATTTCTCAATTTTGGATGATCTTACAGATTGAAAACGCTATGATGGCTCATTATGAGTGAACGATGGTTGACACACTTAGGCTATGTAACATTATAGACTCCCCCCCAACCACAATTGGTTGTGATATGGTCTCTATATCGCAATAGGGTGACAGTTATGCTTACGCAATATGTGTGTTTCTTTTCAAGGATTCCTACTCTATTGGGCTGAACTGATTATTATAGGATCAAAACATAAGCTATTCTACGACTCATCTTGGTTGCGAGAGAGTTATTGACTCTAATTTACTGAATTCTCTTGGGTGCGAGAATTATTCAAAATAAAAGGATTTTGTTGCTTACTCTTGATAGGGTTTCAAGCATGCGTCGTTAACCCATCCTTGAAGTATATCTCCATCTAGTTGCACTAGCTTGACTACGCTTGAGTCCCTTATCTCTATGACATAATACGGCCCATCCAATGCATCCTGAGCTTTCCTAGGAACTTATGGAATTTATTTTCATAGAGCAGTACTTTTCCAGCAATCATAAATGTTTTATGCTTGATGTGGCGGTCATGTCAGGCCTTTTGTGTCTGTTTATGTACTGATTGATGGAAATCCACTAGAAACCTATCCTCTTCGAGTTCTTGCAACTCTTGAAGGAGTGCATAGATGGATTCTTCCTCTGTCATGTGTGTTGTTGAGGCAAATAAGAGGCTTGGTATGATAAATTCGGATGGTATTAATACCCCTTTCTTGTACACTAATTGGAATGGAGTTTGATTATGCAGTCTATTTATGGTTGTCCTATATGCCCACAACATGGCTGATATTATTTCGTCCCAGTCATTTCGGTTAGCGACACATATCTTGGTTAGCCTTTTCTCCAAGATTTTGTTGAAAGCCTCGACATTTCCGTTCGCCTGTGGGTGGTACGGGCTTCTCTTGTGGTGTTGTATCATGAAATTGTCCAGCAATGATTTGATTGTAGCATTAATGAAATGTGTGCCTTGATCACTCGTTAGGCTTCTTGGACATCCAAATTTGCTAATGATGTTCTCAAAGATAAATTTGGTTGATGTATCTGTTGTACATTCCATTACCGATGCCTCCTATGCCCATCTTTTGAGGTAGTCAGTTGCAGTGATTATATATCTTGCATGTGAGTGTCGCATGATTGGTGCAATTGGTCCTATGAAGTCGACTGCCCATTTCTCAAATGCCTTCATAGCCTTTATATGTTGTAGGGGCAACTCATCACGATGCGACGGACGCCATGTTCTTTGACATATATCGTATTTCTTCACATATTATTTGTTGTCTTTGTGCATGGTAGACCACCATAATCCTACTTATAGTACTTTAGTTGTGGTTGGTTTTGCATTGACATGGCCTCCCACAACTCCGCTCTAACACTCCCACAAGATGTCTTCTCTTTTGTGACCTAATACACACCTTCATAAGACATGATCCAGGCCCATTTTATACAACTGTCCTACTATGAGTTGATACTCGATTGCTTTAACTACTAAGTGCCTTCTTTGGGTTGTATGTTGCTTCTATTTGTTCTAGATAATCTGGTACGGCTTCTACCTAGAAACAATTAGCATCTGGTAGCTAGTCATCAAGTGGTCCTCCATTTTCTCTGTTTTCCAATCTTGAAAAATGGTCGAGACCCAAATTTAGCCTTCTCGGCTTTACTATGCCTTTGAAAGTGAATTCTTAGAATAGTAGGATCCATATGCATATTCCACCCTCTAGGACAGGTTTGTTTACTAGATATTTCAGTGCTGAGTGATTTGTAAAGAATTTGAATGTCCCACCCAATAAATATTGGCGAAAATTTTGTAGAGAGTATACCATTGCAAGAGCTTCCCTCTTTGTTGTTTTGTAGTTCCTTTCTGCCGTTGATAACTTCCTTCTTGTAAAGTACACTCGGTGGTCTATTGATGTTTCTCCTGGCTGAGCTAGTACTACTCCCAAGGCAACCCTTGAAGCGTCAATTTGGACATGGAATTGTTTATCCCTATTCGGATGGGCCAAAATGGGTGCACTTGCTAGTATATCTTTCAACGTGTCCAGTTCCTTAGTGAATTCATCAGTCCATATGAATTTTTTTGTCTTCCACAACAGCTTTTCCAGTGATGCTATGATTTTTTGCGTAGTTTTGGATGAACCTCCTGTAGTATCCTATGTGTCCAAGTAGTGACCTCAACTACTTTACATTCTCTGAGGTATCCATATTCACAATTATCGCCACTTTCACAAGGTCCACACATATCCCTTGCTTACAGACAACATGTCCCAAGAGTGTTCGAAAGGGTACTGTGAAGATGTAATTTTTTAGGTTAAGAGAAATTTGAAGTTGTCTGCACCTGTCAAACATTATCCTTAGCAGTGTTGCATGGTTTTTCAATAAGTTGTATACTGTCCAATAATCCATGTACACTTCCAGAAATTTATGAATATAATCTCTGAAGGTTGCTATTACTATCCGTGAAAATAAAGTTGGTGAATTATTTAGCCCAAAAGACATGACATGGCAGGCATATGGTCCCCATTCTATTGTGAATGTAGTTTTTATTTTATCTTCTTCTTCTATTTGTACTTGAAGATACCCTGAGAAGCCATCTGAGAATGAGTATGCTTTGTTTCCCAGTACGTTATCTAGAACTTCATCACTAAATGGAGTTGGGAATGGATCATGAATACATGCATTATTTAGACTTCTGTAGTCAACACATACTCTAATTTCTGATTTTTCCTTTTTACTTTGTATCACTATAGGGCTGGCCCACTCTGCTTCTTAAACCGGAAATATCAATGTTGCATTCAACATTTTGTCTATCTCTACTTTGACCTTTTCTTTTACCCTTGGATTTAGGCGGTAAGGTCTATGTTTTACTGGCTAACATCCAGTTTCAGTGTTATGCGCATCTCCCCCAGATCTCCTTTGATTCCTTTGAGTTATGCCACTAAATATGGGAATAGGTCTTCATATTCTTGTATCAGGTCAAAGATTTATTTTGTGGTTTCTGTGTCCCAATAGTCTCCAATGGATGCAATTTTGGGCTTCTCTTTGCTTCCAATGTTTTTCTTCTTTGTCTTCAGGGGTAACAGGTGTAATCCTTCAGTATTTGGTTCCTCTTGTATTTCCCTTTCTCCTTCCTTTTCTTCAAAGAATAGATATCAAAGATTTTCTAAATCATCGTCATCTATCTCTTGATATATTCTTTTGCATGTTACTAATCCTCTAGCTTTCTGATATGATGTGTATATTTCTTTAGTTTGCTCAAGTTGTGGAAAACACGATATTATTTTAATTTCTTGTAAAGTATCCGTAACTTGGTATGTATCTTCCTTGAAGGAAAAACATTGAGTAAATATTTCCGCGACTGTTTCCTAGGTGTCTGTTCCTCTCTTCTTCTCTTCTGTCAGGTACCAAGCTTGCGGAATGGTTTCTAGTGAATGTATGAATTTGTGTACCCATAAAGATTTTGGATATTCCTATTTTATTCACTTATACTTGCAATTGTTTACATGTGCCCAAGGGTCTGAGTTTCCTCGGTACTTGTCCTCCGGTTGCAGTCCTGAAGCCGCATGAAATCTTGTTTTTAATGCTTCTGCAATGTCTTCCCATTAAGAGAGAGAGTTGCAATGGGTTGCCCACCATATTGCTAAAGTGAATTGTAGTGCTACGTCCATGAGAGGGATTCTATGTTCTATTAGTAATTTATCCTCCACTTTGGTAATAAATGTATTCACAGCTTGTATATTTGAAAGAGTTGGGTATTCTCTTACCTCTATACCAATCTAGTTGACTCCCTGAATGTTGGCGCATCTTCTGGTGTTAATTTCATATCCTCCTTGTTTCCAATCATCCCAGGCCACTTCTGATCCTACGTCAAAACTTTAAACACTTCTCCAACTTATTGTTCCTCCTGCTATGGGATTAATGTAATCTTCTCTTTTTCCTGTTGTCATTTGGTAGAGTTGATCTAGAAGTTCTACATCTTCTCTGTTGTCAATAGTTCTGTGTATCAGGGTCCTTGGTATGGATCCAATGGTTGGACCACTCTGACCTCACCATATTCGAATATCATCAGCTCCTTCTTTAAATCAATAACTGCGTAATTTTCAAAGGCCCAATCTATTCCCAGGAAGGTAGGATAGGGATCCTTGTCACCCATGATATCAATTACTTCAAAGTCTGTATAGGTTTTTACTCCCGCAATGTCAACCTAAAATTCTTCCAGTGTCCCTATTGGTACGATGCAGTATTGGTTTGCCATTATTAGTTGTATTGGTGAGTATGATAGCTTCAGTTTTCCCAGTCCTTCCCATGTATTTCTAGGTAAAATTTTTACATCTGATCTGAGATCCAGTATTGTGTCTCGTATTTGGAATCCTGCAACTTGATCGTTTATACGAAAATCTTTTCCAGTCCTTCTCTTATTTCTTTTTACTCTTCTTATGTATTTTTCAGCTATGTTACTTGAGTCTTCATGTCCTGCTCCTCCCTGAAAAACCATTTCTAGATTTTTCTTTAGTTGTTCCAACATATGGCCATTGTTCACAATTTTCAGGAACGGTTGGAACCACTCTTCTATAAGTGTCCCAATAGTGACTATCTTCTCTCCTTGACTAGATGGTTTTAGAAGCTCCATACTCTTATGGCTCCCCATCTTTGATAATGTCTCTAGTGCTTCCTTAAAATACTGCTTCTGTCTATCTGGGATGAAAATCTTCTTTGGGGATGTAAGTTTGACTAAATTTATCAGGTCCATTTCTCATCCATCCTCCCATGTTTTCTTCACTCCTCGGGTTACTATAGCTACACTTTTCATAGGTTGAGGCTCTACTATCCTTGGCTCTGCATTAACCAAGTTAGCTCCTCGTTTCCTGGTCCTTTCTTCCCACCTCTTGATTAGCTCTAGGCAGTATTCATTAGCATGTGCATTTACTCTGCATTGGGATCACCATGGTCTTCTTGGTAGCGGACATTCTCTCGCTACGTGACCTTCTTGATCACAATTATAACACCTTACTGGTCCCCTTCCTCTAGTTCTACTACCTCTCATTCCTCCCCCTCCTCATCCCCTTGGAGTCTAATTTACTATATAGGACGATCTATCCAATCGTTCTGCCAGTGCATCCAGGGCTCTTCATTGCTCTGTATGATGAGTTGTTGAGGCACAAAAATCGCAATAAACGTTGTTTGGAACATTTGAATATTTTTTTTAAAATGGAAACAATCGTGGAGGATGACCAATACCTTTGCATATTTCGCAGCACTCCACTATTGTTTGATTCTGATGATTGGGAAACCCTAGGAAGTGGGGTTGCGTTTGGTATAGCCCTTGAGTGTTTATCTATGCAACTCCACTGGATGGCAGGTCCCCTTGTGTTCTAGCCACCAAAGTCCCAACATTGGCTCCCCTTAACCTCGAAAATTCTATGACTACGTGTCCTTCCATCAAGCAATGTGTACACCATACATTGGGTCTTGTGGGTCGCACCAGCTGAATATCTTTTAGTTTCTCCATCAGACTGGCTATTTGATTTTCTTAGTCCCAGTATGGATTGATCTTGCACTGTTGCTCCCCCTATAAACTCCTGCAGGGATCCAACCATTGCTTCTATTTTCATTGCTTGCTCCAGTGCATCTTGAAGGGTATCAATATTTTGTTGCGGAAAAGGTGTCCTTGTCAATGGTAGGAGTGCTTTAATAAACCAGTCCCGTTGGTGATTTGGATCGATTGGGTAACTTAGCTTTCTAATCACATTTTTGAAACTTCTCATCAAATCCCAGAATTTTTCTCCTTCCCACTATTTGATTTCCCATAGCTCATACAATCCTTGTTAATTCATCTAAGGTATCTTGAATTCTTAGAAAAATTCCCTCTTAACATTATCTATTGCTAGGTTCTGGTGTGCTTCTGACCATTTGATGAACCAACGTAGAGCACTTTATCTTAATGTGGTTTGAAATTAAATTAAATTGACTGCATCTGGTGTTTTTCGAGCTCTCCAAATTGCTTCACACAGATACCAATGTTGTTCTACATCGTCGTTACCTTTTCCAAAAAATTCTGGGTATCGGGTAAATGATTTTACCATCTTCACTTGTGTTGGTGAAAATAATATAAAACCTCTGCTTCCTGGCTGAGAGATTAAGCTACTAGCACTATTGCTAGAAGTTATCTGTATTGTGGACTTAGTACTACAAAACTTGCTAAACTCCCGTAACTTTATCAAGAACTTATCAGGTGGATGGTAAAGTACTAGGGGAAGGTAAGGACTAGTGCTACATGAAACTTGGGGAATAGGATTACCTTACATTATGGTTGTTGGCCTCTCTTGAAATATTTGCTCCATCGCAACATGCAGCTCCACATAAAACTCTTCCTCGGGGCTCGTTTCCTCCTCACTCAACTTCTTTCCCTTCTCTCTTCGGGCTGGGCTCCTATAAACTTGTCTAACTTCCTTGATGGACCCTTCCATTCCCTTGGGTCCCACCTGGCCTTCTCTTTCTTCTATCATCTGCAGTGCCTTTTCCTTGTTTTGTCAAATCCTTTCCTACTTTTCAAACTCTCTTATTTCCCTTTCCTACCACCTTTCAACAATTTGTGCCCTCCAATGTGCTTTCCACTCTCTCAACCTACTGAAGGTTTTGGCATCCATATCCCTATTCCCCATTTTTCCTAGTTCGTATAATCTTTCCCTCAACTACTTCCCCCAGTACTAGAGGTTTAGGTCTCCATCTCAGGGCTTTGGAACAACATTAGACCCTCATGCACCATTAGAGCTTTAATACACAACAAGATTTCTTTCAACAATCTTCCCCGCAGCCCAGATTTAAATATATCTTCAGCTTTGGTAAAATACTAATAGCACTTGGCTGCAAACTCTACTATGTACCCTTCCAAGGTAGTTTGTACCCAAAAATATACTGCTCGGGTTAGATCTATATCTAACTGATGTAGCGTTGTTAGATCTGTATGTGTCCAACTACGACGGGCTTGACACAATCCTCTAGGAAGTGACTTGATCTAGAGTCTTTGCAACCAGTTATGGAGCTCTTCAGGAAATTTTCACCAAAAATTTTCATACAAGTGGCTTGTTGAATCAGAAAACAAGACTTGATCTTTCATAGTCTTTTCCCTTTGCTATCGAAGCTCTAGTGGTTGCGATATGAACTGATATACATGATTGTCCCACCAGCTACGTAGTTCTCTCTCATAGATCCACGATAAGATGATCTAGCTTCTAGATAAATTTTCAAGTCCCGGCAATGGAACAATTTGTTGGTGAAAAAGGAGGTCTTTGGGCAAGACCTAGGTTCAGGCTTGAAGCCAACAAGGTTTCCGCTATAGTCTAGAACAATTCCAGCATTTTCACCCTGCTCAAGAGAGCAAGGAGTCTCACCCGAGGCGTGTCTTGACCTTACTGGGATTAGAGACTAGATCATTAATGTCGAGGAAAGATCACTAACATCAAGTCATCCCTCAATTCATACAGAAGACATTCATATATCTCAACTTAAGAATTAATTATCATTCATCCATATCTACGTTGAGCATTGAATTAAAATTTTAAAATAGACATACACACAACATGATTAACAAGTATCAACTAGTCCATAGTACGCAATATAGCATTAGTTTGATTCATTAACTTGGCTCAAAACATTACAATCATACTCTGCATGTTCCAATACATCGCAGTTCATTACATGCAGCTCTACAAATCTCTTCCTAGGCTCTGATACCCTATCAACCTCTAACTATTCTCGAAGTCATTTCTTCCCTACTTATATGTTCCTGCCAACTGACACTGTCAGTCTTTGCCCCTTTTCTGCTGAGCTTTTCCATTGTGTTATGTTGCCTTCTGTCACTTTTTCGTCACTGGGAGTTCTACTTCTTGTTCCTTGTCTCTCATCTTTTCCATCTGTGTTGCCATTTGTTTGTGCTCCACCACCTGCCTTCAATTTTTTCGCAATCGCAACAGCTCCCTGCCTATCTTGATTGTGCTCTGCCACCTGTTATTTTCGCTCCTATCCTTCCACAACTTCAAAACTGTCTTGTCCAAAACAAAGGACCCAACACACCACATGTCAGCCTCTAGTTGGCTACCCATCCATATATAAAAAAATATTGAATTCAACCTTAGGAGAAAATCCTTTAAAAAAAATTCACTTTCAAAACAATTCGACGGATCTTGCTGTGACACTTGTCACAGGGCCACTGGGAAAAAATTAAAGAAAATTCCTTGCGTGTTGACTAGGTTGCCATGTCATCAACCTGTCACTGTTCTACAATTTTTTTTTTTTAAATTCACCTGTTCTGAACAACGGTTAGTGGGCTATAAATTCTTCATCTGGAGTCTTTTTTCGACGAAATGAAGTATGCCGAATTCTTGGTAAGAGGCTGGTCATGGTCATTCAGTTTCCAATCAATTATGAGCACTTTCATTTTTGAGCTTTTCACTGAGAACCTGATCATTCCTCTCCACTAGAAGCCTTTTGGACTCAAAAAAAAAATTCATTATTGATCATGTGGATGAGGGTACTGTTCCCTACCCTTCCAATCTCTATCCATTGAATTTTTCCCATTCTCATCAAATTGAGCTTTTCACAAAATGTTAACGTTTTCCTTTATTATTGTGACCTTCTCTTGTTGTCATTAACACCGTAATGACGCAATTTCCATGAATTTGCAGAGAAACAAACTATTCTTGCAGAAACCATCTTTTCCTTACCTATGTCATCAATCAAAGGAAACTTAAAAACTATCTCACCTTGCACATTGTCTCCATGGCGATTCTTAGCTGCTCTGGCTTTGTACTTGCATCGAATATTGACCAAGTATCTTTTTCATTGCCATGTACCTTCTGGAAACCAAAAACAAGCACTTGTGGAACCCAAGCCTTCTTTTTCAAACTGCTTTATCTCTTTCTCTTTGACCTTTTCACTCTCTTGCACTGGCATCTTGTTTCCAATGCTACTCAACACTTATGTTGAATGCTGCAAATCTGTCACATCTTGTTCACCTCTTTTCAAAGGCAACATGTTATAATCCTGAAACATCTCATTACAAGCATAAGCCTCTTTTTGAAAGGTTTGATTCAAAATAACTCCTTGTTTGATCATTAACAATGTCAAATTATGATTTTCATTCACTATACTCTTCATTTCTCCTACATGTATAAGAGACCAATTTGTCTTCTTCTTATGCACTCTAACTATGTACTCAATACCATCTTTAAACAAGTGATACATATTCTCATGGTGATGAAATACTTCTTTCCTATCATGTAGATAAGGACTTCCTGATACAATACCTGATATCTCAAGTGGCATCACATCAAGTTCAACTTCATCAACAAAGTTTGAATTGATGGCGAATCTTAGTATGCACTTCCTTGTAACCTACAAGTTTGCATTCTGGAATATCCACCCTAAAGGATAAAGTCTTGGATGTCTAACAGTTTCAAGGTCTAGCTACTTAACCAAGTCTTTGGAAATCAAGTGAGCTTGTGACCCACTATAAAAAAGTATATCAATATTGGTATGTTTAGAGACAACTCTAATATGGAAAAGTTATATTCTTGTATCTTCACCTTGAGTGAAATTTTAACAATTTGAAGAACTAGTGCTTGCTATATGCTTACCTTTCAAAACCATGGTTGTAATCTTTGTCTCATCTCCTGAATTTGACCCTAAGTCATGTTCAACTATAGAAAAACATTTACCCTTCTCTTTGGCCTTCACTTTGTTTGGCTTCAACTCTGGATGAATTTTCCAACAGTGGTCTTCATCATGGCCATTCTTCAAATAGTGTTTGCATGTGAGTTTTTCCTTCTCTCTTTTGACAGAGCTATTTCTCTTTCCTATTCCATAAAACTTACCCTTTCCTTTACCCTCACTTTCACTTTTCTCATCTATGTTATGTTTCCCTCTTGCTTCTAAGTGTGTGTCTTGAACACAAACCTCATCTATGTTTGTGGGATTAAACATGAGAATAGTGTGCCTAAGGTAACTGTGTAAACCCCCAACATACTTTAACAAATTTTCTTGAGAATATATATTAATACCCAAAATAAGAGCTATTCTCCTAAATTTATGAGTATAATCTTACACACTTTTTCCTTTTGCATGTAAGCTAATGGATAAAAATTTTCTTCTAATGGCATCAATAAAACATAACCAATACATATAGATCTTACCGTAGTTTTTAATATCTTCTTGAGTCCTTGCTTCCCACCATACAAGTGCAAATCCTTCCATCCTCAAAGAAGCCAATTGAATATTTATGTCATCTTCATGAACATTTTGAATTCTGCAATACACCTCCAATTGATGTATCCAATTTTCCAATGTTTCTACATTTACCTCTCCATTATACATTAGAAGCTCAAATTTGACATCAAGTTTGAGTAAGAGTGTTTTTCCTTTTTTGGTCTTTGAGTGAGTATGAGTGGTTTTTGTGGTGGAAGTGGAAGATGATGCTGATGGAGATGATGAGGATGATGAAGATGGTGGAGATGGAGGTGGCTTTCCTCCACTATCCTTTGAAATCTTCTCTTCATCCTTCTTATCATCTAAAGTTCCTTCTCCATGTGGAGGCTTAGAACCTTATCCTGCCATCCTAACAGTAAATGCATCAAACATAATTTTAACCATCCTCTTTATGCCATTGAAGTCTCTCTTGACATCATCCTCTTATGAATTTCCTTAAGCTTCTTCAACGGATGACATGATAGATATGGATTCAAGATTATATTCTCATGCTTGTACCTCTTCAATCAACTCAAATTCTTGTACAACTTGTACCTCCTCAATCCAAGTTTCTTGAGACAAAACTTGAGGTGCTTCAAATGCAAATGTGAGTGAAACTTTAGATGGAGATGATGCTCTTTTATCTCTCCTTCTTCTGGTGCTAATATTAGGACTTGCAACCAAAAATTTCCCTTCACCTCTTTGAAACTTTAACCTTGTCATTATCACAAATTTTCAAGAAATAAACTTGCACAAAACTCAAGCAACTATGAAGCAAATAACCTTCCCTTTCAGCCAGGCTATGATACCAACTTGATATGAGTATGAATGTTAGTTTTGTTGTGCTAATTTCATCTTCAAATTTAAAATTTATTTGTTGATATTATGGCTGATGTACATAGGTTTCCATGTTGCTTATGTGTGTCAAACAAGTAAACTAGCAAACCATCACAATTGATCCATCAACACAAATTTTTGATGACGGAGTTCACCCCTCCTGGGCGACATCTCCTTGGTCCAGATTCCATGGCTTGGGCCTCTGTATTAGATCAAAAGTGTAAAAATTGGTGTTTACATTCACCTAAATCTCCTGAAACATACTCCAATGAGTCAAGAATGTCAAAATCTATCATAAATGACTATTCATTCTCTCAATCTAGCCTTCAACTGATCTAGGCATGGCCTTCCCTCCTGATGGCCCTAGGCTTCATTTTTCTTCAAAGTGACAAAAAAACCTTTATAATTACTCCTCTGCCTCTGAAACTTGTACCAATGTGTTTAGAGCATGACAATCTACTAGGAATGACTCTTCCTGAGCCAAACTTTGTTGAAAATTGCTCAAGATATGGTCAATTTAATTTTTCTAGGAAATTTCCTCCAAATCTGGAGAAGACTCCAGATAAGACTACCAAATTTGGAAGTCCCGCCAAATTTGGTGGCGCCCCTAAAACTACGCCAAGTTAAACTACAGTTAATTAATGGTAATCTAGATTAATTGGGATAAGCAAGGTTTAATTGCACATAAGCGCAGTTATATATAACCCGGATTAGTGGAATACTTAGTGCATAATCATAGTGATTAGGGGTATTAAAAACCACACTTAACAATAATTAACCACACTTATAAAATTCTCTGCGTTGTTTTTCATGTGGTCTAGTAGTATGGGGAGGGAGCTGGCCCCCTCCAAACACCCATCGGATTTTTCTTATAACAATAAATATACGTGGCGGGCTATCAATGTTAAGTCCTTTGGTGGTGGCGTGTTGGTAGTATTGGAGAGTGGTGCAGGGGAGGTCACAGGGTCAAGCCCCGACCTCCGCCCTTCCACCCATTATATGCTTTTGCCACTGTATATGTATATAACCCAAAATTTTCACTATATATATGCGTGCCCAATATATATGTTTAATCCACCAACCATAAGGTTTGAAACCTTTGAACTTTGAATTAATAAAACTTGTGCGCCAATAATAAACTTTGGATATAATATATGAATGTGCCACATAATATTCAGGCTTACCATATGTATTAACCACGATGCCATATGTAATGCGGACTTTGATATATGCCGCCATATAATAAATGAAATTCGAACCTTGGAGTTGGAGATGGTCCACCAGAGGAGGCACGTGGAAACCCCTAGCTACACCACGTGTCAGCCTTTGGTTGGCTACCTATCCATATATTAAAAAAAAAGTCGAATTCAACCTTAAGAGCAAATCCTTAAAAAAAAATCACTTTCAAACCAATTCGGTGAATCTTGTTGTGACACTTGTCACAGTGCCGCTGGGAAAAAACTGAAGAATACTCCCTGCATGTTGACTGGGCTGCCATGTCATTAGCCTGTCACTTTTCTGCAATTTTTTTTTTTAAATATCCTATTCTGAATGGCAGTCGGTGGGCTATAAATTCTTCATCTGGAGTCGATGTAATATTCCCAAATGGGAAAAGTGGAATATAGTGAAAAATGCTAGAATAACAGTGTTAATCATCATATGAAAGCAAGAGGCCAATATGGAGACCTTTCATTCATTATAACAGCAGTAAAATATGCATAAGATGTACAACAAGATATAACAAGCTTCCAATGGACAAAACCCTCAAAAGAGGTGTTGCTACTATATATCGAAGAACTAGAAGACTGCTACAACGTTGTTTTAAAGGCACTACTACAAAAATGAATATAAAAAATATGTAGGGCTGATATATGCCACAAAAGATAGATCTAATACAGATCTAGGCACTATACAACCTCCGATGAAGAACCCCCAAAGGGTTTTCAGCAAAACACTAAGATACAAGATCTGAATCAAAGCCCTAGGGCTGAAGATTCACTGCAACATACAAATCTAGAAAGTGTGGCCGATATTATATAAGAAATAGTGTAGCCTCCTCGAATGGATCTCATAGATGAAAGGTTTATCCCTTCACTAGAAAACCTCCTCTCCAAATGGTGTATTGAAACCACCCTGCAACTCCTCCCTCAAAATAACGCAGATTTGGAAATAAATTGTGTTGTAGGGGAAACTAAATAAGTGGCATGATGCCAAGATCTGAAAATAAGCACAAGGGCCTTCCTTAATATCCTCCCAATGGAAAGGAACCCTTCTCCACTAAAAATAAGCACTGAAGTGACCCAAATATGGTCTCCACTGCTGCAACCTACAAAACAACTCAACCCTCAACAAGATCTGCGTTGTAGATGTAAGATGAAGCTTTGGCCAAATGCATAATATTGGAAGTGAAGTACAAGACTCTTCCAAGAGCTACTCAATGAAAGAGTTGGGATTCCCGATCAGGAACACCCAGTGCTAAGCAACACTTGCAATCTTAGCTAAACAACCAAAGAAATCTATATGTCTAAACATACCATATATTCAGAAATATCATATACATCAACATAATCAATATGGTTGCCATCCTCTTCCTTATATTATTTGTGAGCTTCCAAACCCTAATCCCCATCCAATAATGGCACTACTTCCTTGCAAAGCATCTCCATCTAAAACTACGTTGTCTTTCATTGAATGCCACTACTCCATAATAGCGATGTTGATTTGGTCAAAGTTGACCCAATCAAGCTGTTCGAGCCCCTTTTCATACCTAAGGGTGCTTAATTAAGCTGTCAAGATGTATCCTTTTCACATTGGCATTGATTTTATTCATTATTAAGGAGACTTATGGACCTCCATTTTCCTCTTATTCATAAAACAATACAGCAAAGCAAAATTTAATATTCCAACTAGCTCATGGCTAATTTAGGAATATTACAATCCTCCCCTCCCAAGTGTTGCTTGTCCCCAAGAAACTGCAAGGATAGAACTGAAAATGTAGGGAATATTTATTCCCATATGGAGCCCCAATCTCCAAGCTATTATCCATACAAAATTAATCACCCTCTAGAGTGGCAATTCATAGAAAAACTCCTCCCATCTGCTCATGAGAGGCACCTCCCAAGTACTCAAGTTACCCAAATGGCTCATCCCATAAGGAAACAAGAGACCCAATGTAGCAATCATGGATGGTCCAATGCTCTCCCAGACATATGAAACATAAGAACCATGGATAATCTCTCTTCCAAAGGGCACATCCAATCCCTCCATCCTCCCTCCAATCACTCCCATAAAAAGAATAAGGACATCATCAATATATGGGATTAAAATTAGTGATACATAAACAATCAAATGAAATAATGGAGGTGGATCATAGTCCCACATGTGGAACCAGTGTAGTATATCTCCTAACTGCCTCAGATCATGATATGGTAAGTGGTTTCCCCACCACTTGCTGCCCAAGTATTCTCACAATGGCTGAAATGGTGAGAAATGTTTGGTGCCTTTGGAGTGCACCCACAATGATACAACATCTCCCTCTATCCTCCAAGGGAGTGGCCATGTTCTGAAATGTTTATGGCCCAAAGTTGGCCATGAAGTTTATATGGAATAATTCTCCTTGTTGGAGCAATGGCCTGCATATACATGGTAAAGGAGTGCAAATAATCTTGAAGTAAAACATCATGCACATAAATATGTTCCTTACCATAATATCTACTCATAAAAATGGAGTGGTCCATAGATAGATCCCCTCTCATTCCAAAAGAGGGAAGAGGTGGTTGTGATAACTCCTTCATTGAGTTATGTATCTCTTCCATCTCCACATGATCCATGCATCTTTTCAAATGTTGATATAGTTCCTATTCAAAGCCTTCCCAAGTATAACCCTCCATGATGGTGTTGTATGCTCTCATTGAATAAGTACGGCTAAAGAGAAAATATTGATGTGCTGCATGTAGTAAATTCTCCTTGAGCTTGGAAGCTCTGGACAAGAAGATCCTACCATGATATTAGATAACCTCATCTCTGACTCAATATCCCTCCTCTTGTAGCTGGTCATCAAGTATCATACAAGTGAAAAGATCCTTGGAATAATCCACCAACAGCTGGGATTTCCAATATGGATCTATCCTCCAAAGTGACAGCGCTGATGATCTATCATAAAAATCATCTTTCATGTATTTTTCCTCCTCTTTGACATCTCCCATTCCAAAGTGACATACTAGAAGGCTGTTATCTTCCCTCTGTTGCTCCTTCCTCAGCACAATATCTGAGATAAGAGTGGCTAATGATGATGTTGGGAGAATGTCTCCTCCTCCTTGAGTCTACCCAAGACTCTCAGCGATGTAACATGACCTCCCAATGCTCTCACCTCTCTGTGATCAATGAGTGGTGCAACTAGATGTGAACCATCTCCCATCATCTCCTGATATGGTGGTCTCCTAGGTGGAATGCCTTCATGTAATGAGACATCAATATCAAGAGTAGACTACATATATGAGTGGATTGCTTTGTCCTTTCTCTCACTCTAAGAATCATTCTACCTCTTCTGTGCATCAACCTTCTGAAATAGATAGGGGTGTGTGCTCCTAATCATATGATGCTGGTCCTCCTCCCTATCCTCTTCTTTCATCTTCAAGGTCTCACAATCTATCAATGATGGCACATGCTGCTCATGGACTGTGCCTTGATCTTCACATGTGAGATTCTTTGAAAATTCTTGCAAGGGTACAATAATTCCTCTCATTGGAGCAATTTCTCCATATTCCTCTCTATGAGGTACTAGATCTTCTCCTGATGTGACAACGTCATTACCTCTTACCTTCTCTTCCCCTTCATCATGAATGGAGTTTGCCTCATCATCATTAAGAGGCTCTTTGTTTAGTTCCTCTTTTGAAAAATAGATCTCCATGTCTTCCTTTTGAGAAGAGAGCTCTTTCGTAAGTGGGGATCTTGCCTCTAGAAAGGTATTTTGCAAGTTTTTAACCCCCTCAATAGCATTCTGGAATGGATTTGGGTTTATATATCCTTCCAACTCATGCAAAGGTTTTGTTTTTTTAGGCTTGGCTAGCTCAACCAAGGTTGTTTCAGAATTTTTTGCATGAAATATTATCACTAACCTCCTATTGAACTTTGCATAAGTAGATACATTTACATTATTCAAGGAATAAGTTTCATAAAACCACCAAGAATAAGCCTTACCTTCAAGATGTAGCGTTGCTACTCTAATGGATTCAACTTTTGAAACTTGGTGTTGCTGAAAATAGGTGTTTAGCTCCTTCACCCAAGCCCTAGCTGTGCATCTAGGTGACCCATCAAAAGTAGATAGAAAGAATCTACCCAAATCATGTTGTTAGCACCTTTTGCTTCCATCATGGTTTCTAGGTCTTCTCTTCTCGTTAATATTGCAAAATTCTTGGAATTTTAGATGATCCTTGAACCTCTGTGATTGAGATTCATATTATTGAAGATAGTCACCAAGAGTCTCCTCCTTTGGAACATCTCCTTCCTCCATATTTCTTGCTATGAACATAGGCATGGTAGATCGTTGTATATCTGACTGTGTGGCTAAATTCACACACCCATAATATAAAAATATGGAGCTTTATCTATGCCAAATCTCCTGTGGAGAATTTCTACATCTCTCCATCCTCATTTATATGATGTTGTAATGTTCCAAAATTTTCATGCAGATAATTGGAACATTAATTTTTGCTAATTTCACATAGGAGGAGAATAAATGGGTAAAGAGGCCCATGAATAATGAAAATCACAATAAAATCCCTCATATTATGAGAAGGGATCATTTTTTAGTTTGATTTCACACCTCCATGGGTGAAAAGGGGCTTTTTTGCAAAGTGGCTAGGTCAAGTTGACCAAAGTCAAACTGCGCAGGCTATGAGGTGGAAAGCACATTGTGGTACAACGCAATAGAAAATGAGGGAAGATTCCTTGAGAAGGAACACCCTAATGAGTGGGGCCCATGGAGGGGGAGCTCACACTTTGCATAAGAGGAGGGCAAGACAACCATTTTTTCTCATGAAATGGATTATTGATTTGGTTGTCTTGAGAGACAAGGAGCATACTCCTGCTGTTCAGCAGAGTTGCTGGGGGAATTCCTATTTAGGATTCCTTCCTCCTCATGAGAGGCCTCTTGAGGAATTGATCTTCATCTTTATCCACATCTTGGCTCAAGGCCAAAGCAGTCTCTTCCATCACAGCATTATTCTTGCAACAAGAAGACATTGTGTTGCTAGGGTTGCAGTGGAGGCTTTCACCACATCACTTCGGGACTTGATTTGCAGAGAAATGAGTCTCCATTTAGTGTATATATCATTGAGGAGTGTTATTGAGCTCATTTGCGGATTTTGGCAGTATGCCAAGCTTTCTCCCATCTTCATCAGCGCAGTCTCTTCCATAGACTACGTTATTTCAGAGTTAGTCTGCAGTGGGGGTTTGCACCATCACATTGGAGGGAGAGATTTATAGTGTCAAGATCAGCCTTGCACTCCAGAAATCCTTTGGAGGAGATTGATTCATATTTTAGATCAAATTCTACCATCTCTTTCTATTTTCATTATGAGTTGCTGCTGCTACCCAGCAACTCTGGCATTTTGGTATTTTTCCATTCTATGCATATAGTGTAGCCAATCCTCCTGAGGATTGTTGTATTATCATTGTATCATTGTTTTCAAGGGTTGAGATCACACTCCCCCTCATTTCTTGAGCTCTATTTTAATATCATTATATTTCACATATTGTATGTAGCAGTGTCTCCATAAGACTGCGCAATCATATCTAGGGCAATTTATGCAACAGTGTATTTCATGCTTTCATGTACTTTCTCTTTGAGGTTGATAATTCCCTCTCTTGAGTGTTCTTTCCCTCAAGATATTGTACACTTATTTTTATTCTATGAGCTAATATGATGGCTATGAGTTCTTCTATCACTTTCTGAGATTGGAGCAAGTTTCTCTTCATGTATATGTTTGCATATTGTTGTATCTCACTTTTGAGTGGGATTCTTCAAGAAGCTCTATAGACAGAGTCTAAAAGGGCCAGATAGCCTCTGGATCTCGCACTTACTTGAGAAGGTGACATATCCGGTAAATTCCCCTTCATTCAATCTCTAGAATAGATTGTTGATTGCTGACATTCCTAAAAAAGGAACATTACAGTGGTATCAAAGCACCTTTCTTGGCTCAACCTATGGCCCTCAAGCCCAAGAAAGAAGAAGAGATAAAGATGAAGAAGATGAGCTTAATCTCATCCATTTTTAGATCAAAGAAGAACCTCTCCAAGAAGGAGAAGCAAGAAGGAGAGGAAGAACCCTGCACTTCCTATTCTCATCAAGGAGACCAAGAAATAAGCAAGAAAAAGACTCCATATTTTGGAGAAGAAAATAAAAGGGCTAAATCAAGGGCCAACTCTAGATTTTTCCATGAGGAGTGTGAGCATACAGCTACACACCATGGGGTAGAGCGTAGTCACATGGCTAGCTTTTCCATGAGAATAAAAGAAGAAGAAGGCATACCGAAGAAGGGAACTCTTAGTGGTTTCTTACATGAGTATGAATCTCAAACTCAAAAGTTTAGAGATCACATCTCTTTCCTAGAGTTTTGCAAGTTCATGGTAGGGAGGAGAAAGCAGCATAATGTGGATAGATTTATTATATATATCTTTGATGGGTCCCCTAAAATTTCAGCCAAAGCATGGGTAAAAGAGCTAGACACCTTTCTGCAGCAGCATCAGATTTCCGAAGAGGAATCTATCAAACTAGCAACGCTGCACTTTGAAGGTAAGGTTCATGGATGGTGGTTATTTGAGTATTTTTCTTTGAAAAACGCAAATACTTTTTCCTATGCAATGTTAATTATGGCTTTGATGGAAAAATTTGGTGGGAATAAATCTGAAACACATGTGGAGGAAACAAAACATTCCTAGAAAAAAAAATCCCTTGCATGTGATGGAGGAATTCATGGGCTCAAGATCACTTTAGAAACCCTTAGAGGAGGCTGATATATTGCATGGTGCTTTATTAGAGGCAAGACCTTCATCTTTCATTTTGGCACAAGGAGTCATGGAGGTCTCTCTTTCAAGAGAGGATCTCATTTTGGAGGAGTTTCCCACATATGTCGATGAGCGGAAGGGAAATAGCGCTATCAATCATAGAGTTGATCTAGTACCTCATGCAGAGGAAGGAGGAGCACATGATCCAATAAGAGGGATTCTTGAATCCTTGTAGGAAGGTCCCCAGGATCTCATACATGGAGGTACAAGCACAATCCGTGAGCAACATGATTGTGACATTTTTCATTTGGAAGAAGGATGAGGAGGAAAAGAGCATCATCATGTGATGAGAGGCACACAACCTTCTCAATTCCAGAAAGTTAAGGCAAAGAGGAGAAAGGTTGTACTACGCAGGGAGAGAAAGGGCAAGGTTTCCCAACAATATGTATAGTCCACTCTTGTCATTGATGTCTCACTGCATAGGGGCATCCCACCAGGGAGACCACCAGATCTATCATTGATGAGATGCATCATGTTGTGGGATTCACCGCTCTTGGATTTTGGAGAGGTGAATAATTTGGAGAAAAAATTTGGCATGAGGGATGTCAAAGTAGTAGACAACATCAGGAGGAGAGCTACACATGCCAGATCACCAGTGTTGTCTCTTAGGAGGATTGGTCCTTACTGGAGATCTTCACTCTTAGTGGGGTACTCCAAGGATCTTCATGCTTGCAGTATGCTTGATGACCCAGAGAGAGATGATAGATATATGGTAGAGGATATGGTCATCTACTCACATGGCAGAGTCTTCTTGACTAGAGCCTCTAGTCTCAAGGAGAAGATGCTACTTACAGCACAGGGGGACTTCTTTTCCATGCATCTTGATGCATATATTTCCTTGGCAGAGGAGTTCATTTGGGAGGGCATCCAACAGGATATATATCAGCATATGGAGAGATGCATCACCCGGATGATGATAATTAGGATGTCACAGCCACCTTCCTACTCATTGGGAGTAAGGGAGCACTTTCAGTTGAGCCATTTCAGCTCAATGACCAGAGTACCTGGTAGAGGAGGTATACATCTGTATTATTATTTGCCTTCCTTTAATTTATATGATCAACATGTGGTATTGAGAAGGATCATCCTTTCTCATGTTTTATATGATGATGTACTTGGAGCCCTTTGCAGCATTGAGATTGGCTATTTCATGGATGGACTGTGGGGGAAGCCACATGATTCTTGGTGGGCACTATTGGCACCATATTTTATGTTCATGTTTCCATCTTATGAGATTATTGTGGTAGCAAACAAGTGGCTGGAAAAGCACTTGTTTTTTTCTATTTTGATGCAGGCAGTGAGTGCACTGTGCAGGCTCCATGAGTGGAACTATGATCCACTTTCCGGTTGTCATATGAAAACTTGTTCCTATTTGTTCTTGCTTCCATGTGTTGTTGAGTTTTCTTTTCACATGGGGAGATTTGTTTGGAAAGTGGGATATGAGTTGGAGATTCCCATTGGGAGTATGATTCTCCCTACTTTGCATGGTGTATTTTTCTGGGGAAACAATGGGCAACCCATGATTTCCAAGCTTCACCTCTTTCCTTCATATGGGAGGAGCTATTTAGAGAGCCTGAATTTTTGGAGGAGGAATTTCATGGTTTACATGTTCGATGGGGTGGCTTGGGTATCTCTTGAAGACCATTATGTTTCATCCATATATCAGCAGCAGCCCCATATGTATCATGAGGAGGGAGAGACTCATTGGGTGGATGTGCCCTTTGGGAGAGAAGACCTCCATTCTTCTTGCAGCACATGCTCCCAGGGGAGTATGGGAAATGATATGGTCACCATGTTCAGCCATTTGTTTTTCCATGAGGTGAACCTTATGATTTTTTGGATGCCATATGATGATGAACTCCAACTCATCACATATGAGATGATTTGGGCCAACTTGATTTCCAGCGTTGGAGGAGAGGTCCTTGGGGATCTAGACTTCATCTTGCCTCTTGAAGGCAACACTATTGCAGCCCAAGTTTGGCTTTCACTCCACACTTATCATAAGTGGAGAAGAGGACAGCATCGGGTAGGCTATTTTGTCTACCAGGATCAGAATTTCAGCCCACCTACATTGCCAGAGCCAAAGGTGGAGGACAGTTTCCAGGAGTTGCCTAGTTGGGAGGTAGCTCATTTTGTATGGATGATTGCTTGGGGATGGAGGATCCACATGAGGGAGGTGTTCCTCAATACATTATATACTCCATGCCTTGAGGAGATTCCATCTAGTTCTATCCTTGTAGTTGCTTGGGGACAAGCAACATTTGGGAGGGGAGGACTGTAATGTTCCAAAATTTTCATGCAGATAATTGGAACATTAATTTTTGCTAATTTCAAATAGGAGGAGAATAAATGGGTAAAGAGGCTGATGAATAATGAAAATCACAATAAAATCCCTCAAATTACGAGAAGGGATCATATTTTAGTTTGATTTCACACCTCCATGGGTGAAAAGGGGCTTTTTTGCAAAGTGGCTAGGTCAAGTTGACCAAAGTCAAATTGCGCAGGCTATGAGGTGGAAAGCACATTGTGGTACAATGCAATAGAGAAGGAGGGAAGATTCCTTGAGAAGTAAAACCCTAATGAGTGGGGCCCATGGAGGGGGAGCTCACAATTTGCATAAGAGGAGGGCAAGACAACCATTTTTGCTCATGAAATGGATTATTGATTTGGTTGTCTTGAGAGACAAGGAGCATACTCCTGCTGTTCACCAGAGTTGCTGGGGGAATTCCTGCTTAGGATTCCTTCCTCCTCATGAGAGGCCTCTTGAGTAATTGATCTTCATATTTATCCACATCTTGGCTCAAGGCCAAGGCATTCTCTTCCATCACAGTGTTATTCTTGCAGCAAGAAGACATTGTGTTGCTAGGGTCTCAGTGGAGGCTTTCACCACATCACTCTGGGACTTGATTTATAGAGAAAGGAGTCTCCATTTAGTGGAGATATCATTGAGTGTTATTGAGCTCATTTTCAGATTTTGGCAGTAGGCCAAGCTTTCTCCCATCTTCATCAGCGCAGTCTCTTCCATATACTACGTTATTTTAGAGTTAGTCTGCAGTGGGGGTTTGCACCATCACATTGGAGGGAGAGATTTCTAGTGTCGGGATTAGCCTTGCACTCTGGAAATCCTTTGGAGGAGATTGATTCAGATTGTAGAGCAGATTCTACCATCTCCTTCTATTTTCATTATGAGTTGTTGTTGCTACCCAGCAACTCCGAAATTTTGGTATTTTTCCATTCTATGCATATAGTGTAGCCAATCCTCCTTAGGATTGTTGTATTATCATTGTATCATTGTTTTCAAGGGTTGAGAGTACACTACCCCTCATTTCTTGAGCTCTATTGTAATATCATTATATTTCACATATTGTATGTAGCAGTGTCTCCATAAGACTATGCAGTCATAGCTAGGGCAGTTTATGCAGCACTTTATTTCATGCTTTCATGTACTTGTTCTTTGAGGTTGATCATTCCCTCTCTTGAGTGTTCTTTCCCTCAAGATATTGTACACTTATTTTGCTGCTATGAGCTAATATGATGGCTATGAGTTCTTCTATCACTTTCTGAGATTGGAGCAAGTTTCTCTTCATGTATATGTTTGCATATTGTTGTAGCTCACTTTTGAGTGGGATTATTTAAGAAGCTCTATAGACAGAGTCTGAAAAGGGCCAGATAGCCTATGGATCTCACACTTCCTTGAGAAGGTGACATATTCGGTAAATTCCCCTTCAATAAATCTTTGGAATAGATTGCTAATTGCTGACATTCTTGAAAAAGGAACATTACATATGTCTTTGTTAATGCCCTACATAGTTTGGAAAAGAAGTCTTGAGAACTCCTTCCTCTTCATTCCTCCTGATAAAGGGGTTTTACCCTTGTCTTCTTCTTCATCTGTATAATCATACTTCCTATTTCTTATTCTTTGATACACCTTCTCTCTATTAGTAAGAGGATCTCATTCTTCAAATGACATATTGGCTTTTCAAGATGCACAGGTTGTGCCAAGATTCTTCTCTGATACCACTGTAATATTCCCAAATGGGAAAAGCAGGAATATAGTGCAAAATGCTGGAATAGCAGTGTTAATCATCATATAAAAGCAAGAGGAAAATATGGAGACCTTTCATTCATTATAACAGTAGAAAAATATGCATAATAAATGGGCCATAAGATGTACAAAAAGATATAATAAGCCTCTAATGGACAAAACCCTCAAAAGAGGTGATGCTACTATATATCAAAGAACTGGAAGACAGCTACAACGTTGTTTTAAAAGCACTGCTACAACAAATGAATATACAAAATATGTAGGGATGATATATGCCACAAAAGATAGATCTAATAAATATCTAGGTACTATATAACCTCCAATGAAAAGATTTGAATCAAAGCCCTAGGGTTGAAGATTCACTACAACATACAGATCTGAAAGTGTGTCTGATTTGATATAAGAAATAGTGCAGCCTCCTCCAATGGATCTCCCATATGAAAGGTTGATCCCTTCACTAGAAAACCTCCTCTCCAAATGATGTACTGAAACCACCCTGCAACTCCTCCCTCAAAATAACGAAGATTCGGAAAGAAACTACGCTGTAGGGAAAAATAAATAAGTGTCCTAATGCCAAGATCAAAATTAAGAAAAAGGGCCTTCCTTACTATCCTCCCAATGGAAAGGAACCCTTCTCCACTGAAAATAAGCACTGAAGTGACCCAAATATGGTCCCCACTGCTGCAACCTGCAAAACAACTCAACCCTCAACAGGATTTGCGTTGTAGAGATAAGATGAAGCTTTGGACAAATGCCTGATAGTGGAAGTGAAGTACAAGACTCTTCCAAGAGCTACTCAATGAAATAGATGGTATTCCCGATAAGGAACACCCAGTGCTAAACAACACTTTCAATCTTAGAAAAATAGCCAAAGAAAGTTATATGTCTAAACAAACCATATATTCAGAAATATCATATACATCAACATAATCATTATGGCTGCCATCCTCTTCTTTATATAATTTGTGAGCTTCCAAACCCTAAGCCCCGTCCAATAATGGCACTACTTCCTTGCAAAGCATCTCCATCTAAAACTGCGTTGTCTTTCATTGAATACCACTACTTCATGACAACATTGTTGATTTGGTCAAAGTTGACCCAGTCAAGGTGTTCCAACCCCTTTTCACACCTAAGGGTGCTCAATTAAGCTACCAAGATGTATCCTTTTCACATTGGAATTTATTTTATTCATTATTAAGGAGACTTATGGACCTCCATTGTCCTCTTATTCATAAAACAAGAAAGCAAAGAAAAATTTAATATTCCAACTATCTCATGGCTAATTTAGGAATATTACAGTCGATTTTTGATGAAACGAAGTGCATTGGATTCCTGACGATGGGCCGGTCACGATCGTTCATTTTCCAATCAGTTCTAAGCACTTTCATTTTTTAGCTTTTACACTAAGCACATGATCAACATGTCCAAATAAACAACTATAAAAAAAATGACACAATAGACTAAATTGGTATTAAATGTAAAAAATATAAATGAAACCCAAAATATCTATTTACCATACAGATGAAGAAATAACAACATATTAGAAAGGAACATCATGAGACTAAGCTAATATATTTTACATAAAAGAGACAACACTTTGTCCAAGGGAGTACGACCAAACTACCCAGGAATCGGTTTGTCCTTTGAAGAAACACATATCAATATATGAGTAAGCGAGAATTGAAATTAACTAATATCTCTTTGCATTAAAAATATTCAGAAATTAAATATAACCAGAACTTAGTTCACAACTGTCTCAAGTTGAAGATTTGTTCATCATCTCTCTAGAGGCGGCTTCCTCTATTTATATATTAAAAAAGTAAATTACAATAGAATGTTGCGAAATTAGAAACGTCGTGAGAATCAAAGATTCTCAAGACATTCTTTTTAAATTAACATAAGTCTTCTACCTTTGATGGAGAGACAAAAAACTTTGTTTTTGCAACTAACTCCTTATTATAGGAACAATTCCCACCTGGATCAACCAAGAATCGTCTCGAATGCAACCACCCTACATCCACCTTCGAAGTCCATGATTGTAGCAAAGTTTTGTTCCATGAATCGTTAAGCCAATTATAGGTAAAACAACATTTTTATTTTCATTAAAACATAATTTCATTGAATAAATAAATTTCACCATGGTCTAGATCATAATGAGAAAAAGAATATAAATGTGGATAAAAAAGGACAATAAATTGATATAAGAACTAAGGAGTTAAATAGAATAAATGAAGCAATTACAAGGCCAAACAATTAGGATGACCACTTAACTTAATGAGGTGGCTGAACAGGGGATTGCACATGTTATCACGCTATCAGAAAGGCATCCCAAGAGTAGAAGGAACATCAAGACCACACACAACATTAGTTAGAACAACTGTGACTCGTGATAAAGGCTTTAAGGCTCACAATGTTGGTGCCTAATGTGTCAGATGCAATAGAAGTCAGAGAAGAAACCATCGCGCCCCATGCACCAGAGACTCGACTAGAACCATTACATCCCTCTTTGATATCCTTAGAGCCTCACACTCTTGTTTTTTCATTGGTTGCAGTTCATTTTTCAGACACTAAATTTCAACAATGAGTGCACGTTTATCGCAGATATAATTTTTTATCTTCCCATTGACCATGTCCCTTCTTACTTCTTTTTCAGTATTCCATTTCCAAATAAATATAGGTTAGATAAAAATTAGCATTCATAGGCTTGGTATAGTTGACTATAAAGCAACAAGAATTATAGGAAGCACAAATCCAAATATAGGAGGCCAAACATTAGGTAGAGGTCAGAGAAGAGATGCTTTGACGAGTTGTTGAAGTCATATATATATAAATGCACATCGTACCCATGGAGGTAGATGTTCCACCGAATGAAAAAGTGGCTAAGATTGAGCAAGTGGTTCATGGCCTAAAGGTGAGGGTAGAAGAATTGCAATTACATATTAAGCCTACTACCTCACTCGAGGATCTTGAAGGAAGAGAGAAGGAGAAAACCATGTCCAAATCTCTTAATAGTTCCCGTTAGATTGCGAAGGAATGTACCCAACTGTATGTGAAAGGGGTTGAGATATGGAAAATATTGCAAGACAATGCCAGTGTGAATATATTTCATAATGAACAATGGAATGAAACTATTCCCAACAGTTTGTGCTCCTTGCCCACATTATGACGCCACATCACAATGCTAGAAAATACACCATTGGGTTAGAAAATTATTCAGTGGAGGGTGGAACAACAACAATTGGCACAAAGTAGAGCAAATATAGGAGGAAGCCATGTCAGTTATTGAAGACCTTGTTTCCACTCAGAGCTTGGCACACAATATGATAATCGGAAGTGAACCATTCTTCCAAGCTCCCCCGGTAAAATTATACACCATTGTTAACATTATTTCCATGGTAACCAAGCTTGAGAAAACTACACACCAGGCCAAGGAAACATTTGAGAAATTTATGTCCAAAATTGTAGAAGTACTCACTTCCCTCAATATGCAACAACAATAGTGTGGCTCAGGGATGAGTCACAAATAATTTTGGGGGATTGTTGGGGTGAAGAAGGGGCAAAGGAGACAATTGGGTGAATGATCTGAAATGTGTGTACAAAATATTTCTTATACATAGATAGACAGTAGGGGCTTTTACTGGTTATTTCACCTTTACTAGAAAGGATGAAACCAGAAGCTTCTGGCCCTCTTACTGGCTCTGCCTAAAGAAATATAAGGTAAACACTAAATCGATCTGGCAAAGAAAATATTTGTTTATGTTTGCAAAGTATTCATTAACCAAATTTTATGTGTGAATAAGCAAGTTCAAGTATTCTGCAATGGAAGTAATGTGGTTTGAAGCGAAGAAAATGAGTTTTGATCATTGTATAAGTCTCATTGTGAAAAGTGTACTTATTAAAAATTATTGTTTAATGTAGTAAAATCTGGAAAATAGCAGCAAAAATTCACAGCATAACAGTGAGCATTTGTTTAAGCAGTTCACCCCTCTCTTGGGCTACCTCTGTTGGGTCCAAAAGCCTCCAAATAGGCTTTTCCCTCTTTCATTAATGCTCAAAATAAGTAGTACACCGTGAAGTAAGCCTCAGAAGGCTAAATAGCTACAAATTTAGAAACAGAGGACTGAAAACAGTAGAAATCGACTATTCATTCACCTCAAATGGATGAGTATAGTCCAATACAGTTGATCTTTCACCAAGCCCTAGTGGCTCCACAAGAAAATTCGTTGATAAAATCATTGAAATAGTGCCATGATGGCTCTACAACCTATCCCAATAGCTCCATAATGCTTCAATACCCCAAAATCAAAAAAAAAAATCGCTTCAAAAGGCTTTTCCTAGCCAAAGTTATGGCTAACTGAAGTTTTCCCAGTGTTTCCTAGAAAAACTCCACTAAATGTGGAGCAACTCCAAATAAGTCTGCTATATTTGGGGTCGGCACCGAAATAGGCAGACTCTGCCATAAGCTCCACCAAGTCATGGTGCTAAGAAGTAGGGCCACATGACCGTGACCGTTCGAAAATCGGTTGAAAAAACTGAAGTTTTCCACACCTTCCGGCATATAATGTGACCACGTCCAAAGGTTATGCGCACCGCCCATACACATTCAAATTTAAATAAATTTTCATGCGCATATGGTTTAATAACCACCACGGTTGGCCCGACGGTTGGGCCATGTGGCGCCCTGTGATTGATCGCTGCTGGAATATTCCACGAAATATTCCCAGAATATTTTGTGGAATATTATTTTTTTAATAAAAAAAAATTTATAAAGTCAAATTGGCCATTTTTTTTAACTGAAATTGGTAAACTTCAAAGCTGAATAAATTTCTCATACAGCGTCGGTTTTCAGTTCCGTTCATGTCTATAGGATCGTTTTTCCGAGATCTTTCCAGTCGTTCTGGTTTGGACCAATTCTGAGCAGCTTCATTTTTGAGCATTTTTCTACAAGAGACTGGATCTCCTGATCACACCTCCCAAATGGAAAGATTTTGGACCCCAAAAGCTCTCTGATTACTGAAACTGATGATGTGGAGACTTATTCTCCACTCTTCCACCCTTGAATAACTGAAATCTACCCGATTTCATCAAATGGATCTTTTGAGAAAATGATAAACTGTCTCTGGAATCAACTGATCGACCCTTGCTAAGATTGACGGAGTCATGATGCACATTATTAAAATTTGCAGAACAACAATTGTAAACTGTAGAAAAAAAAAAAAATTTACACTGATCAAACTTCCTAGAAGACTTAAAATAACTTTCACCTTGCAAACTGTTCCCATGGCGAATTCTACCATTCTGAAACCAACTTTGTCCCATGCTAAATTGTGTGTCCTCCTTGCTTGCATTGCTTTGCTTTGACACTTCATTCTCTGCATTGGCTGACCCAAAAGGTAATTTGTGCAACATAACATCATCTTCTTTCAAAGACAAACTGTTATTAAACTGAGACATATTATTAGCAACATCATAAAAAGGCGAATGCTCAAAATCTGGTCGTTTCAACATCAACAAAGTTAGACTTTGACTTGCATTAACCAGTCTTTTCAATTGACTTGCATGGAGTAAAGAAGATTCCAACTTCTTCTTGTGAGCTCTCACAATGTACTCTTTACCATCTTTGAACAAGTGATACTTGTTTTCATGGCGATGAAAGATAGCCTTCCTGTCAAACAAATAAGGACTTCCCAAAACAATACCTGAGATATCAAGCGGCACCACATCAAGTTCCACTGTGTCAATAAAGTGTGCAGTTATTGCAAAGCGCAATATGCACTTCCTTGAGACTTGCAAATTGGCATCCTTACATATCCATCCAAGTGGATAAGGCTTCGGATGTGGAATGGTCTCAAGTTTAAGCTACTTGACCAAGTCTTCAGATATAAGATTCGCTTGTGACCCACTATCAAACAGTGTGTCAATTTTGGTATGTTTTGAAATTACCCTCACATGGAAGAGCTCTATCCTCCTCTTTTCTTCATGAGTATCTTTGTGACAATTCAAAGAGCTAGAACTGGGAGTTGTGTCTTGCACCACTTCTTTCCCCTTAATATTCTTTAAAACCACGGCTATGCTTTTTGTCTCATCTCCTGAGTCTGACCCTAAGTCTTGCTCAACTGTTGCTACAGTTTTCTCATTTTATTTGGTCTTGTTTTTGTTCTTATATTTTTCTGTTTTTAGTTCAGGATGAAGCTTCCAACAATGATCTTCATCATGACTTGTCTTCGAACAGTTCTTGCAAAAGAACTTTCCTTTTTCTTTTCTTGAATTTGCAACTCTCTTCTTTCCTTTGTTTTGGAAATTACTATCCTCATCAAAAGTATTCTTTCCTATAGCTTCTAAATGTGTAGCCTGGACACAGACTTCATCTAAGCTAGTAGTATTAAACATTAGAATAGTATGTTGCAGATAATTGTGCAAACCTCCTATGTATACAGTTGATCTTTCACCAAGCCCTAGTGGCTCCACAAGAAAATTCGCTGATAAAATCACTGAAAGAGTGCCCTGATGGCTCTACAACCTATCCCAAAAGCTCCAGAATTCTTCAATACCCCAAAATCCAAAAAAAATTCGCTTCAAAAGGCTTTTCCTAGCCAAAGTTATGGCTAACTGAAGTTTTCCCAGTGTTTCCTAGAAAAACTCCACTAAATGTGGAGCAACTCCAAATAAGTCCGCTATATTTGGGGTCGGCACTGAAATAGGCGGACTCTGCCATAAGCTCCACCAAGTCGTGGTGCTAAGAAGTAGGGCCATGTGACCGTGACCATTCAAAAATCGGTTGAAAAAACTGAAGTTTTCTGCACCTTTCGGCATATAATGTGACCATGTCCAAAGGTTATGTGTGCCACCCATACACATTCAAATATAAATAAAATTCCGTGTGCATATGGTTTAATAACCACCACGGTTGGCCCGACGGTTGGGCCGCTCGGCTTTGACTGTGCCCACCAAGGTTCAAATCCTACCGCGTGCAATAAAATTTTAAAACTCAATTTCGTTCCACCTTAGGGCTACGTGGCGGCCTCCGGGCTGGCCACATGGCGCCTTGTGATTGGCCGCTGCCAAAATATTCCACAGAATATTTTTCCAAATATTCCACAAAATATTCCCAGAATATTCTGTGGAATATTCTTTTTTTAATAAATTTTTTTTTTATAAAGTCAAATTGGCCATTTTTTTTTACTGAAATTGGCAAACTTCAAAGCTAAATAACTTTCTCATACAGCGTCGGTTTTCAGTGCCATTCACGTCTACAGGATTGTTTTTCCGAGCTCTTTCCATTTGTTCTAGTTTGGACCAATTCTAAGAAAATTAATTTTTGAGCATTTTTCTACAAGAGACTGGATCTCCTGATCAGTGAATTAGGGGTAGGGAGAAATTTTTTAAATTTTGTCTTAAGTATGGAAGCACTGCATGAGAGGGAGTAGATACCGTGAGAAAAATATTGCAGAGAGGCTTAACAGATGGATGCCCAATATAGATATGCATGGTAACCATTTTATATTTGATCTGACAAAGTATCTGAGAAAAATGTAGGGTAGTTATACATGGGGTAAGGTGGCAGCTTCAACCCAGGATGGAGTAGTGGATAACTAAGGAGGCCATGTGTGAGAACAGTTTATATGGGTGAGCTAGTAGGCTAAGCTGGAAAAATATTCCTTGAGCTATATCTAGGAAACCTCTATGATAAAAAGGATTATCCCTTCTAACAAAGGGTTTTGAAGTGTGTTTCCAATTCAGTTCTAGTATTGTTTCTTTGTTGAGTTTTGGTAGTGTTCTATCTAAGTAATTTTTCCAAGAATAATCTGTTCTATTATGTATATCTTGATTCTAATGAGAAATATTATTATGAACTATGAGATGATATATGGTGTAAATATTGTATGGATTTTAATTTTATGGCGTTGGTATTGGCTTGAGGGGTCCTAACCCAGGTTCGGAGTTAAGGCTAACCAAAAAAACCCTCTTACTACTGGCCCTTTCGGCAGTGACCTACTTGTGTAGGTCAAAGTCTCACCCAAAGAAGTATGGGGGGGTGATAAAACAAGGTTTCCACACCCTGAGAGAGAATTAATTGATGCAGGTGTCTTCATATCTATAACAACAATGGTCTGAATTTCGCAAAAGAAGCCCTAACTATAAACCCTAACCAGGAAGATCTAAGTCAGTTTACATAGGTCTTCCTACGCGCGCACAGATAAAGGTCTCGTAATCCCTTCAACAATATTAATACTTAACATTTAGTTTTGACAGTAATAGATCTATTCTTTCAATGCTCATGTAAGGTAGAAGACAGTTACATAACTAATCCAAACACATATAACACAGTAAATAGAAATAATACACAGAAATAGATCATAAAGTAGAACACATATGCATTTGATACTCAGAACTATCCCAAAACTTTCATTTATTCATTCATAGTTCATAACATCCTTACAAAACTTCAGATCTACCCGTGCACACATCGAGTGGGGTTTTCACACAGCAGGACTAAGGTCTTCGTGCACACAGCCAGTAGGAGCCTTATAAACCCATACAAAATCTCTTTACAGCTTAGAACATCATATCAAAACTTACTTAAAACTCAACTACTCTCCTATCTGACTCAATCTACACTTATATTTATAACTTTATCCTGCGCTCATCTAAGGTCCACAAACTATGGTTTGTGACCCCTAGTTTTACCTTTTTTCCCATTATAACTCATGAGTGGATTTGACCAGCCCCTAAGCCCCTTGACCTTTGATTTTATTAGCGCATATGACTTAACTTACAAAAAATACTATATTTTAATCCAAAATTGCAGTCCTAAGGGATCTCGCTCCAACAGGCCCCCAACACAATCTTGTGACTCGTCCTGATTCACAGCAGTGCTCGGGTCTTCATCTTGTTTTGCAACTCTTCGATGGAAATGACGACGGGTGCTAGGATGCCTACACTTTGATCAGATGTACTTTGTGCTATGTTCACCAATTTCTATGATGTCATCCCTTCCGCAGCAAGATTTATGCTCTGATATGTCTAGTTCAAGTTCTTTACAGCGGCATCTAGATCCTACGACAACTTCATCACCTCATCGGCCCATGGCTTCATGTGCTCTGTTACAATATGATCATTTCTTCACAGCTACTCCACTTCATTGCGCAAGATTCAACTTGTCTGTAATCGGTCCATGTGCTGAGCAGGTACGAAAGTAGGCAGGGACTCCTGAAGGTCATAGAATGCCTGCTCCTTGGTGCACAATTTCTATGAGATCTTCCTAACCAGTGGATTTGTCTACACAGATGTCCACAGTTCCATAGTTGTTTCTAGCAGCGTGGTGCCTTTGTCAACTGAGGTGGAAATACTCTCGGAATCTTCCTTGAACAAGGTCACCCGTTGCGCACGCTCTTTTGGGGGAGTTTATGGTTGCAACTTGGCTTGCAATGTTGCGATTTGCTACTCGAAATCTACTTTCACAATCTATACTTCTGATCTCAAGGATTTCAATGATGCTACCAAACTTTCAATTTTAACCTGTGGCGCAGCAGAAGCAGGTATGGCCACCTCCGGTAGGTCACCACACAACCTATCAATCAAGTGTTTTAATTCTGCTTCATGTGCTACTGCGGTCTACTGTGTTGTATGATATCAAAAGGATTCTTCAGTTTTTTCCGTAGCCTTCTGCTCTGCTTCGCTTAGCTATTGTTGCACGTGTTCCTCCCTGCATTGCAATTCTTTGGTAATAATAGTTTGGATTGTGTGCATCTTTCCACTGGGTAGCATTGACAAGTCTATCCCAATCTCTAGTCAGGTCTGCACCTGCTCGCGCACTTCCGATTACTCAATAGTGACTGTCGCGCCCGGGAAGGGGAAGATCCTACTGTCCACCGTGCTAATGATCATGGTTGTAGGCTGGCCCACTTGAATCGGCCTCACTTGATTCACGCTCGCTTGGATTTTATCGGTCTTTAACTGCAACACCTACAACCCTGACTGTAAGGCTTCTACAATAGCCTTGTACTGCTCCTCCACTGTTGTCCATCTATCTTCATAGGCGGATGCGACCGCTTCTGCTATCTTGTCCAGGTCCTCCTCGGTCAGTGTAACATCCTCTGTGCCTCTGACCTTCGAGCCCTTCCTCTTCTTTCACGCACCCTTATAGGCTTCTGTGCCGTGCTTCGTTCCTCTCGAAGACTCTGCTCCAGTTCCATCCAGACCGTCAAGGCCTCCAAGGTCCAAATATGCTTCTCCTTCAAGGTCTTGCTCAATGTATTTCTTTGCTTTCATCTCGGTATCTTTTTCATCATCTTTTTTTGCGCCTATCTCTGCATCCTTTTCGGTGCGCTGCTCTGCTTCTTTGTATTTTTCTCCCGATGTTGTCTCTTTTCCATATGTTGAAGCTGTGATAGGCTGGGTGGAGCTGAGCCCAACCTTCCATGCTTCTGTCCAGGTCACAATGACCTAGTCAATTTCTGCCTCTATCACCATAAATGGAAAGTTGTACCATACAGGGTCATTGTCCACCCAGATCTGCATGTGGTGCATGGTTACCTAAAAATCTTCAATAATTCTATACTTCTCATGCGCCGTTGGGGATACTCTAGGTCGTGAATGTTTTTTGGCTGCTAGCACGCCTTCAAATAGAACCCAAAAAAATATTCTCCTTCACCTTTTTGGGGTCGAGTGAATCCCACAGGTTGGTGTAGCATGCCCCTTCACACAAACTCAGCTCCACCTCTGGGAGGATTGTGCCCTCTAGCGTCTCCCATGCTACCAATGAAATTAACAACAACAGCCATGAGTAGCAGAATTTCTTCCCTTTATATTGCGCCTCATGCACGTTGTCCAAAAATTATTGGCAAAGGTATTGGGACCAATTGTAGCTAACCCCCTTCTCACATTGAACTGCTAATGTGATTCCATGCGCAGGTACTACCTTAGGGCAGCACTTTCACATACTTTTACATCCAAGGACTAAGGTTCCTAGGCGCATGCCCGGGCCCTCAATCTGCTGCACCAGGAACCCCTTGGAGTCTCGCCCGACGTGGTAGTCCTTTTTCACCTTTGCAACTACCTTCAACTCATTACTCTTCCCAAAACTATCCATGGGATGGGGCCCCTTCTTAGGCATGCCGGTGATCTGGTGGATCAGTGTGGCACCAATCAAAATTCTCCCTTGGATCCATAGGCACCCTTCATGCACTAATGCTAGCAGTTGGTGCACGCAAACAGTGGTGATGGGGTACCTCCCGAAGTGAGGAATCTTCAACAAATTGAGGGTCCCAACATTGCTCAGCCCACACACCCACAACATAGGCTCGACCTTTACCACATCATCATATAACACGTGCTCCAGATAGTACTTAGGCGCCAACTTAGGGAACGTCTCCTCATTCGCCAAGTCATAATCATCAAATTTGAGAAGGGGGATCTTGCCAAACATGTCTCCATTGACAAGGATGGCCTGTGGGATCAACGACATCTGAAGGTATACCCGCACCACATTAACATCCTTTGGAACACACACAGAGGGTATTCTCGGCTTGACATACTTCAGCCACCATGAAATTGGCTCGACGAGAGAGGCCTCCTTAGTGGCACTCATTAGTCTTTTTGTAGGGTCACCGATAGGAGATCTATCCTTTTTTTCTTGGCGCAGGGATGTAATATTTATAGGGGAGGTCCATGGCTTGGAGGATGAACCCTTGGTCATCTTACCCTTTCCCTTAGTCGATGTAGACATGACTTCTTGGACCTCTGGCACCACTTCATGAACATCATCTGACCCTACCTCTGTAGATGTTGTGAGCGACACAGAGTGTTCTTCAGATGGCACGCTCTCAGGGCTAGTAGCCGTCATTCTTGGGCGAAAGATAAATTATGGGCTACTTACGTCAGATGTTGGGGTATCTCAGCCATACATACAGTGCTCAAAGAAAAATTTACAACACAATTCACAGATAAGCTCAAGGCACAATATACTTAGAAAACAAAGGAACCAAATGTGACCCGCACCCTTGCTTTTATAGACGATTCGAGGTAAAAATAGTTAGATATCCATTAAATGCATCTTACCCAAATGGTCAAAAATATCGTAATATATCCTCATTAAATTCAGAAAACTCACTCCATCCAACGGTAAAATCACTTTTTCACCCAGTTGTACTGTTCCAATGGCTAGTTTCTCCTGTTGCACACTACCTCTACTTTCTTGCCGCACCTGTCTTTGCCTTTCTTCTGCGCACCGCACATACAAGTGCATTCCCATTCTTCAGCCATATAGTCATTTGGTATGCATAGGGTTGTCCCTATAAGTCTTTAGTCGGCTTCCATTGAAATACCCGCGAAGACTCTCACTGTGCAATGTGGCCAAGCACACTGACCTCCATTAGTGATTTCTTTCACAATGTATGGCCCCAACCAATGATTTCTGAGCTTCCCTAGGTGGCGCACAAATTGATTGTCATACAAAAAGACCAAATCTTCCTCCTTGAACACCTTCTTCCTGATGTGCCTATCATGCCAGGCCTTTTCACGTGCCTTCTGCACTTGTTGATGAAATTTAGCAATGAATCGATCCTCCTCTAAGGAAACCAGATGCACAAGACATTCCTCCATGATGTTAGTCTCATCCATATTAGTGAATGTTGCGATGCACAAGCTTGGAACAATATATTCCATTGGCATGATTTCTTCTTGCCCATAGACCATCCTGAAAGGTGTTTTTCCAATCAACTTGTTGCACATGGTCCTATAATCCCATAATGCAGAAGGGATGCACACATCCCAATCATTCTGATTTTCATTATAGATATTTGTGAGCGCATTCTCCAAATTTTTTTTTAAAGCTTCTACAACTCCATTCGCCCAAGGGTGATAAGGATTACTCTTCTGGTGATTTATTTCAAATTCCTCTGTCAACGCTTCAATGGTTTCATTAACAAAGTGCGTACCCCTATCACTCATTAGTGTCTTCGGGTACCCAAACCTAGTTACAATATTTTTTAAAATGAAATGTGTAGTAGTATCTATGGTGCAATCCTTAACTGGCTTACCATTTTCCCATCTAGTTACATAATATGTGGTAGTGATGATGTAGCGTGCGCCAGTCTTCTTCTTAGGAGGATTGATAGGTCCTAAAAAATATATAGCCCATTTAGCAAAAGCCTGCAAGGTCATCTAAGGCTGCAGGGCCATTTCATCTTTGCGCGATGGCTTCCTCGTTATTTGGCATGCTTCAAAAGCTTGGCAGTACGCATGTGCATCATTGTGCAGTGTGGGCCACCATGACCCAGCACGCAACAGCTTCTATGAAGTAGCCTTCCCTGCATAGTGGCCTCCGGCCACCCCTCCATGAGCCTCTGAAGTCAAGATGTCATGCATTTCATGTTCCAACACATACCTTCTTAGGACTTCATCTGCTCCCAACTTGTACAATTGACCAACAATCAGGGTAAAATCAGCTGCACGCGAAACCAACTCCTTCTTTTGTTTCACCGAATATTCAACAAACGCACTTCCAATAGTCATAAAGTGAATAATATCAGCAAAGTGATCATCAACCACCTTGATAGCAAATATTTTCGCATCAGGTAGCCCCTCCTCTAGACTGGTTGGTTCCTCCCCATTTTCGATGCATGATAGGTGATCAAGTCCCGTATTCAATCTTCCAGGTTTTACAATGATTTCAAAGTCATATTCCTAAATTAGCAACATCCATATACAAATATTCCCCCCCAACACAGGCTTATTAACCAGGTATTTCATTATAGAATGGGCAGTGAACATATTGAAGTCCCTTCCCAGCATATAGTGCATGTATTTTTGTAGAGCATAGACCATGGCCAATCCTTCCCTTTCCGTGGTTGAGTAGTTGCACTCTCCACTGGAGAGCTTCCTACTGGAAAAAGCAACGGGGTGGTCAATTTCTCCTTCTCCTAGTTGTGCTAAAACAACTCCAAGTGTTATACGAGATGCATCCACATGTACATGGAAGACCTTGCACCAGTATGGGAATATTAGAATAGGTGCAGTAACCATATTTTCCTTTAGCAGCTCAAAGCTCTTTTGAAATTTCTTATCCTAGAAAAATGACATATCCTTCTTCAATAATTTCTCCATACACGTAGTGATCAGAGCATAGCCCTAAATGAATTTTTTGTAATATCCAGTGTGTCCCAGAATGGATCACAAATGTTTTTCATTAGTGGTGACTTCTAGGTTGATGATAACTACAATCTTGCTTGGATCTACCATCAATCCCTGCTGACACACAATATGGCCCAAAACAATTCCAAAGAGAATGCAGAATATGCATTTCTTCAAGTTAAGAGAAATCTGGTGCTTCCTAAATGTGTCAAGCATCATGCGTAGGTTAGACACATTCTTCTTTACCAACCCAAACACAGTCCAGTCATCAAAGTAAACCTCCAAGAACTTTTGCATAAATCCGTTGAACACAGCTACTACTACGTGCGAGAAGATGGCAGGTGCATTCTTCAATCCGAAAGGCATGGATGTGTATTGGAAAGACCCCCATTCCATTGCAAAGGTGGTTTTGCTTCAGTCTTCTAGTGCAATTTTTATCTGATGATACCCTGAAAATCCATCAGTAAAATAATAAGTCTCTTGTCCTTCCACATTATCCAAGATCTCATCTGAAAATGGAGTAGGTAAGGGTTCATGCACACATGCGTCATTCAGCTTGCGCAGATCTACACAAATCCTTATCTCTCCCTTGGTCTTCTTTTCTTGAACAACCATTGGGCTCACCCAATCAGACTGCTCTATAGGTTCAATGATTCCTACAACAACCATCTTTTCTAATTCCTCTTTCAATTTATTCTTATACTTTAGATTTAATCGGTATGGCTTCTGCTTGACAGGGCACACATCTGGTTTCAAAGTGATCTTCATAATGCCTAAATCTCCTAAAATTCCCTTAAGCTCAGAGAACTTCATGGGAAACATGTCCTGATACTCTGTCAGTAGCTCCACAACCTTCCCTATTATGTCATCATCCCAAAAGTCCCCTATTTTGGCCAACTTGGGTTGTTCTTCTGTCCCAATGTTGACTTCCTTTAACTTCAAAGGCTTAGTTACATCTACCATTCCCAATGAGGGCCCTACAACTGTGCACTCCCCTTCGAACACATGGATGTTGATATTTCTTGGATCATCCTCATTATCTTCTACTTAAAGGTTCCCACAATTAACAATATCTTGCATCTATGCTTCCCATGTTGGCGCAGTACATTCTATTCAAGGTCGAGAGTCATCAAAGACAATTGCTCATATATCTTGCAGGGCTTCATCCAATCCCTTCGATACCTCGACCAAGCCAAAGGTTGATAGGAAGTTGTTAGTCATTGTAATCCAATGGCGAGTCGCTTGGCGCAGCTTCGTTTCCAAGTACCATGTAGTAGGTATCGGACCCAATGAATGGACAAACATATGAAACCATTTGTTCCATGTCTTCTCATTCCAAACCTCCATCCACATGGCCAAGTGCTTCCGTGGGTATGCCTGACCATAGAAAAGATCAGTTGGTGGGGTAGCGGGTGGCTCAAAGTGCAACTTCATCATTTTTTTGCATTCCTCCTTGTCCTTAAAACTCCCCTTGTGTGTATCCCACCAATGCACTAGGGTTACGCGCATGGCCAGATCAAGTTCCCCGAACCTCCGTTCTTCTAGGACAACCTTTTCCAATTTTCCCAAAAATACTACAACACTATTAGAACCATCAAAATAGGGTAATTCTCTTACCTCTGAGGAGATGCATCATAAATTTTTAGTGATCTTGAGACAGCGTAGCACGGAAACATCATGCAACTGATTATGCTAGTTCTCCATCTCCCCATATGAATCTTAGAAACATGAGCTATCATTTTCCCAATTCAGCATTCCATCAGTTGTAGGGTTCATCCACTCCTCATCCCACACAATCAGCTTGTAGATATGGTTGACATCCTCTCCTTCGCTCACTGGTTCTATATATCTTTCTCCTTATGCCAGATCCATAGGTACTATCACCCGAGTACCATCATTTTCAAAGATCATGTTTCTATGCTTCAAGTTGATGATGCCTCCCATATCAATGGCCCAATATAGCCCTAGCAGCACAGGGTAGGGATCTACATCATACACAATTTGTATCACTTCAAAATATGTGCGTACCTTTACTCCAGCAATGTCTACTAGAACCTGTGGAAGTCTTCCAAGTGGAATGATCTTCTGCTGATTCGCCATGCGTAATTGAATGGTGGACCATTCCAACTTTGGTTCTCCCATATTCTACCAGGTCTTCTTAGGTAGCACATTTTCATCAGACCCTAAGTCCAAGATGACCTGATCCATCTCATACTCTTCAATTTTCATGGTCATGCGCATCTCCAGAACAATTCTCTTTTTGTTCTTATAGATCTTGCTCATGACCTTAGTCTCATTTCTAGGAAATTTTTTGTCTGTGCAACTGTCTATTAGGGCCTGAAGATTGTCTACTGCTTTCTGATTGTGCCATAAGTTAATGCAAGCTTGTAGGAAAGGTTTGAATTCATCATCAATCTTTGCTTCCATGATAGACTTGGATGTGGACGCACCTGTCGTAGCAAAATCCTTTCTGGCTTCAATAAGAGTCTCCTTTTCCTTTTGCAAGTTGATTCCTTCACTCTTATCAGAAGCCTTTCTGATCAATGGCTATGTATCAGCCTTCTTTCCCTCATCTCCTCTAGTGGAAACACCACTGTGTGTAATTATATTTACACTTGGATCATTGTCGCGTGGCTCAGCTTTAACCATTTGTATGTTCTGCGTAGGTGTCTGTTGTTGATTTTCTTGCATTTTAGCAATTAAAACAAGACAATCTTCAATAACATGATCAAATTGTCTATAGTACCTGCAACATTTCATGCAGGGTTCAGGCAGTCACGCGCATTATGTCCAACGTCTCCACAATTATAGAAAATTAATTGTCCTCTTCCACGACCTATGCCTCCGCTTCTCCCTCCTCCTTGTTCCTCTTGCTGGGGATCCTCCATGCCCAGAGGGAGATGCTGGTGAAGACGGGTCGACCTACACCCTATAGAGGTTGGCACTATCTATCATCAAGTCGAATGTGCGGCAGTGGTGCTCATTGTGAACAACTAAAGAGAAAAACCTGCACCATTGCTACTTCAATTCTGGCACATAAATTCCTAATTGAGGGAAATGGTCTGTATCATGTCGTCCAACTACCCTAAAATCAGCGCACCATAGTGTGGGAGTACCACTTGGCCCTGCAACATCCTTGGGGCACAATGGATTTGGTCCTCCTGCTTTTATGTAATCTGAGAACAAAGTGCACTAATATTTGGTGTGGCCAGAACCCTTACAACGTATACACCATACATCTGCACCAACTTCCTTTACCTTGTCTCTGTGCAGGTTCTGAATCTCCAAGTGCATTGCCTCCAATTGATTTTGGATTTGTAGAGTTCTGAATTGATCATCTACTCTAGGCGCAACTTCCTGTTTCATACCAACTTCCAGAGCTCTAGCCTGAGAATCGATCTTCAGCTGATTCATAGGCTCACACTGATGTGGCAAGGGTGTGGCAATAAACCATTCCTTATGCTACTTATCTTCATAAATAAATCCTCCCTCACTGATGGTGTGCTTCAGCTACTAATCTGCCTCCCAAATAGATTCATTTGGTTCTTGTTTGATATATTTTAATTCGGTCACGCACTGTGAGTAGGACTTGGGCTTTCTGAATTGTTATTTCATAGCGTCCTTAATCTGAGCAACAGTGGGATCAACGTGTTGAGTCAGATATCCCATAAACCAATCTAACGCATGACCTTCAAACGCCATAGCTAGTTGCGCTCTCTTGACAACATTAGGGTTAAAATTTTGTGCAGTCCATAATGCATTGGCAACAAACCAAAACCTATCCATGTCCTCATCTCCCACACCCTTGAAGGTGGGTAGCTTCATATGCCTAGCCATATCTCCTTCTGGTGGCAGTGGTGGTGGGGTAGGATATGTCTTACCCCTACGTGAGTTCGATTGTAGGGTAGCAGGAGGGCTACCTACGACGTACATAGCCTCACTGTTCTCTATATCACTGTCAGGCATGTTTCTCAGAGGGTTGTATACAGATCTGTCTCCTCTCTGATTAACCCGATAATACTTTCTAACTTATCTGGGGTCATTCACTCAGTGTGGCTGCAAAAAACACCCTTTTCACACAATAGCGTAGTGCTTTCTAACTTATTTGGGGTCATTCACTCAATGTGGCTGCACAAAACACCCTTTTCACACAATAACATCTTAATCAGCAAAGGAAGAGAGCGTATGAATTTACCTCTTAGTCCTTTGAAGAACCTCCTCTCAACTTCAAAATATGACACATACTGATCTACTACAAACTCTGTTACAAACCCACCCAAGATGATGTCAACCCAATGATCTGCAATTCGGGTGATTGAGTTATCAGTCTGCTCTAACTATTGGATCAACTCAGGTGTCCACTGAGTGACCTTATCGTCCTTCCAGCAGGTTTGGAACTCGGTTAATCTTGACAACCACTCTTGTAATTCTTGCAGAAAGTTCACAGAGAAGATCTCGTGAACCTCTGTGAAAATATACTTATGTTTCCAATCCTCGGTAGACAGTTTCTCACTTCTATTTTCCTTAAGGGAAAATTCTTTAATTTTCTTCTCAACCCAGTCTTCTAATTTAGGCTTTGATGGCCGCCACATCACCCAATCTCTCTCAAAATGATCCCAGTCCTGGCAATGGAACCATTTGTTGGCTTGAGGGGTCCTGACCCAGGTTCAGAGTTAAGGTTAACTAATAAAACCCTCTTACTACTGGCCCTTTCGGCAATGACCTACTTGCATAGGTAAAAGTCTCACCCGAATCATTATGGGGGGTGCTGGAACTAGGTTTTCACACCCTGAGAGAGAATTAATTAGCGTGAGTATCTTTAGATCTATAACAACAATGATCTAACCTTCGCAACAGAAGCCCTAACCAAAAACCCTAACCAGGCAGATCTAGGTCAGTCTATGCAGGTTATCATGCGTGAGCATAGATAAAGGTCTCATAATCCCTTCAACAGTCTTAATACATAACATTCAGGTTTAACAGTAATATCTCTATTCATTCAACGTTCATGTAAGGGAGAAGACAGTTACGCAACTGATCCAAACACAGATAATGCAGTAAACAGAAATAGTACACAGAAACAAATCATAAAGCATAACCTAGACGCATTTGATACTCAGAACTATCCCAAAACATTCCTTTATTCATCCATAGTTCATAACATCCTTACAATACTTCAGCTCTACCCACGCACACAGCCAACGAGGTCCACACACAGCAGGACTAAGGTCTCCACGCACACATGGAGCAGGAGCCTTCTAAACCCAGAAAAATTCGCTTTACAGCTCAGAACATCATACCAAAACTTACTTCAAAATTAACTACTCTCTTATCCAACTCGCTCTACACTTCTATTTATAGCTTTAGCATGCGCTCATCTAAGGTCCACAAACTGTGGTTTGTGACCCCTAGTTTTACCCTTTTTCCCATTACAACTCATGAGGGGCTTTGACCTGCCCCAAAGCCCCTTGACCTGTGCTTTTCTTAGTGCACATGACTTAACTTATAAAAAATACTATATTTTTATCCAAAATTGCAGTCTTAAGGGACCCGGCTACAAAAATTGGCTAGAGGAATAATTCAAATATCTATTTTTCAAGTCTCGTTGTTGGACTTAGGTATTTATGTATAAATCTCTATTTTTGTTAATATGAATATAAGAGCTCGACAAGAGTTTTTGCCTTAGATATGTGTGTTTAATGTGTAATGTTGTGTTTAATGGTGAAGGTCATGGATGTAATTCGATTCCGCATGGAGTTTTATGTTACTATAGCTATTTTAGTCAATGTGTATAATTAGAAAAATGTATAAAGAATGAACCTAGTTTTAGTATAAAATATAACCACATAATACAATATGATCTCATAATGTACTAAAACAAGATACTGAATCCCTTCTACAATTTGCGGAAACAAAACACGATCAACCAATCACATAAAGTAAGAGAAAAAACCAATCAATCACACAACATAAGATGTATCTGGGGAAAGCATGCTGCCTAAAACCCCACTATCTATATATTGTATAAAGTTAAGGATCATGAAACATTACAATGATTTCTCTCACAAGAGAACTCCTGCACTCTGCCAACTGTCTCACACTGATCTAGGAAAAATCAGACATATACTTAGCCAATTCTCTACCTCTGCTCAGCTTGCCTTGCTCATGCATTCCTTGAGAAATTAAGGCCCTATTAAATAGGAAAATCCCTTGGAATAATTGTGCAATCCTTCCAAAGCCTCCATCTGACTCTATAACTAATCTGTACAATTTTATGATTATACACCTGATAGTTATCTTTCCTTTAACCTCTGTCTCAACTGGATCTTCCTCAGAATTGACATGCCACAACTATTTATAGTGAATTATCAATTAACTGATTGATCACTCATTGTGAATTAAATCGGATTTAATTCACTGGACCTATCTCTAGCTCATCACTTAGTTAGAACTAGTTAAACTGATTTTAACTCAATTAATTGAGTTAACCAATTACAACTCATGCATAACTGCAACTGGACCCCTTTAAATCATGGAATCACTCTACATGCATCCTCTTAGACCCTCAACTCGAATTTCCTAAGCTAACTCAGTCATTCTGACTTAGTTAACTAATACAAGTTATTATGAGATGAAATTACAATTTCTCTTCCAGTTTAATTAAGGGAAATTAAATTAGAAGCTCCACTTTGGGGTGCCATTTCTTGGTGACATTTCAACAGTTTTTGATATTTCATGTCGAAGTCATACCCCACATATATGTTAAAGGGGCTGTCAAAGAATGGGTTTCTCGTAGAATTTGTAGGATATGTGCAACTGATATCGTAAAGAACCTATGAATATTAAAATGTGCACGATAAATAGTGGAAACATGTATGTTTAAGCCATGGGGATATTTGCGACGCATTATAATTGTGATATTCTGGCTTGACTCTTTGTAAGCCAAGATAACCTCATATTCCCTTGACTCCTTGAACAACCTACATAGGTTTTGCAATTCCATTGCATACCTTGGGTGAGACCTTACCTACTTGCAAATGTTGTCGATACCCAATATCCTGAGGGTTTTGTTGGCAAACTCTTGAACCCTAGGTTTTTTTTCCCTCCGAGCGCCAATAAGGTGCTTTGTATTCAAGGTATGAAAGAGAATTGAAATTTGTTGAATGTTTAATAAGAAGTTGTAACATTTAAAAAAATATATTAATAACAATATATATATATATAGAGTGTATCTTATGGATATATATTTTCTACTCTGAGATATGAGGGGAGATGTATTAATATTTTAATGTGGAGAATATGAATCATAAATAAAATATTTCAATAACATTTATGTATCTATTATATTATATAAAACAAGTGAAAACAAAAAAAAAACTAGTTATAATTAAAACATTTTATTAGTGTGTTGCTCAAAATCAATATAGATCTATCTTAACTCCATTTACTTAGAGCTAAAAAATCTTTTCTCAAATTATGCACTCAATTTTTTTATATTTTCTAAAAATTGATTCTCAGTGCTTAATAGATCCAACTTTAAATAAATCTATGCTAATAAATAACATGAACTATAAATAAAATATTTTAATTTTTTATTTCAATTATTTTTATATATAATAATAATGCATTTAAAAAATATTTCATTTTTCTTTTTTCATATATATAATACTCTGCATTTAAAAAAGATGTGGATTAAAATATGTAGTTAAAATATTTTAATAATGTATATAAAAGATACGTGGAAATCTATTCTCAATTGGAAATTGAAACTTAGACTATATAAAATTAAATATAAATCCTTACTATCAACTGAAAAAATCAAATCATTTAAAATACATATTTTCATTTTGAGAGGGCAAATTTTCAGGAAATGGTTGCAATTCCAGAAATTTGCTCGCTCGAATGAATGAATGTATGATAGTGTAAACTGTCTCGCTTTTAAACTTACTGAATCGTGACTCTATGCATTTGAAGCAAGTCCAACTTCCTTGGTCTCTTGTAATATCTTAGTAACAGTGAGCAACATACAACGCTCACAGAAGACGCTGCCATGGCCGCCCCGGCAATCCATGGTGGAAGACGGAATCCAGTAAAGGGAAACAACAATCCAGCTGCTACGGGGATAGCCATTACATTATAACCCAAAGCCCACATGTGGTTAAGTCTGATTCGCCTGAATGTGCTCCTTGAAAGATCAATGGCAGTGATGACATCTTCCAAGTTGCTTCTCATGAGGACTATGTCAGCGGCTTCGATGGCTATGTCTGTACCAGCACCAATTGCCATACCCACATCAGCGGCCACAAGTGCTGGTGAATCATTGATGCCATCGCCCACCATTGCAATCGTCATTCCAGACTCCTGCAGAGCGAAAACACAAAGTTGAATACTCTTCTACAGTCAAAATGTTGACAGATGCAGGTTAGTTACAGTCAAAATGTTGAGAGATCAAGAAAAGCTTCTATCCCCATTGAACAGTTATGCTAAAAAATACACACAAAGAAGGTAAAAAATTCTTATAGGGAGGAACCAATTGTTAACCAGGGCCTATGGGAGAAGAAACCAAACTGAAATGTTGCTTGAAACAACTAGGTACCTGTAATTCTTTAACTTTTGCTGCTTTTCCCTCAGGCAGCGTTTCTGCCATAACAGTCTGAATTCCAACCTCCTTGGCAATGGCGTTTCCAGTACCCCAATTATCCCCTGTGACCATAATACTTTTCACTTTCATCTGTTTCAAAATCGACACCACATCTTGTGCCTCTGGCTTAACTGGATCTGATATTGCAATTATTCCAGATAATTCTCCATTGATAGACACCAAAATCCCTGTTCGAGACATCCCTTCAACCTCCTTCAAAATGTCATAAGCATCTTCAGAAATAGTAATTCCAGAATCTAGCATCAACTTGATATTGCCTACAAGAATATTCTTGTTGTGCACTCTAGCCCTAACACCGTGGCCTGGTATAGACACGAAATCCTTTGCCTCAGGCAGTCTGCTTGCCTCTGATCTTCCTTCTCCCAAACTTTTGGCATACTCAACCACAGCCTTGGCCAAAGGATGCTCACTGTTTACCTGGAGCATAACCCAATTTTCAAGTTAGCTAATGAGACATATAATCCCTTAACTCTGAACATAACCAAAATTGCAGAATGTTTGTGAATATAAATTTAAGTAAAGATCAATCAGTATTATGTTTGGAATAGTTGGGTATACAGGAATAAATCAGTGCGCAACCTATCAATCCCTGTACTACGACTTCAAGACCAATCAACAAATGAGGTCAATTAGGCCACCCAAGATTCAACAGTTCCCAACTTAAACGTATTGAACCAATCAGGCAATCAAGAAATAAAGATGCAGGACCTACCTCTGCTGCAGCAACAATTTCATAGAAGTCATGCAGGATCATGTTTTCCATAAGCTTAGTGTCAATAACAGTAGGTTTTCCAATAGTGAGTGTCCCTGTCTTATCAAATATAATGCAGTCCACCTGTGGATAGCAAAACCTCCATTCCTCAATGAATCTCTTGTTTTAAAAGAACAACATAACCAGATTCAGAGGAGTACTTCTATAATTCTAGACATGCAATTCACATTCAAAGAAAAAAAATCTTCTTTCTTAGTGTCTTACTAGTGGGAAGATCGTTTTTCCATCCAACATTGGGGCTGGCGCTAGCCCCAGCCTCGAGTCAGCCTGGTTGAATAAAAAATAAATAAATAAATCTTCTACCAATATATCACTTATATCACTTACTTTATGTGCACTCTCAAGCGCCTTTCCCCCTTTGATGAGAACACCTTGTGTGGCACCTACTCCGGTACCTACCATGACTGCAGTGGGTGTTGCAAGGCCCAAAGCACAGGGACAAGCTATAACCATGACAGATATGCCAAACTGAAGTGCAAGCTCAAACTCATCCATGGAAGAAGGGATCCAAGACTTTGGGTATGAACCAATCTTGCCTGCAACAAACCATGCTAGCCAGGTAGTGAAGGAGATCACAATAACCTACAGAACAGGAAACAAATGTAACCATGTTTAGTTTCAAAAGAAATTTTCTACATGAGCTAGGTTCAGCCTGCGGATACTTAATGCTGTTGTGAAGTCAAAACCACCAAAGGCTCATTTTTTTTTGACCTAACTGTGGAACAGTAAGAATTTTGCAATCTAAGGACATATGACTTATCAGTTAAAGAAAGAACCTTAAAATATAATTACAAATGACTACTCAGGAAACTACTAAAATTGCAATTTTAGCATTACCAATGGGACAAAGAACTTTGAAATTTTGTCTGCAAATCTCTGCACTGGTGCTTTAGCCATCTGCGCTGCTTCAACAAGCCGGACTATTTGTGAAAGGGCACTCTCTGAGCCAACATGTGTAGCTCTTATATGCAGTACTCCATTTTCATTTACTGTCCCAGCAATGACTTTTTCACCTATTCGCTTAGCAACAGGCATGGCTTCACCTGTTATCATGCTTTCATTGACATGACTTTGCCCCCAGACAACCAAACCATCTGCAGAGATTTTCTCCCCTGGTAAAATCTTGATGGTATCATTGCGTTGGATCAGCTGACTGCTGATTGTACTTTCAGATACCACATTCCCATGGCTGTCAAGAGTCAGTAAAGTAGCAGTATCTGGTGCCAAATCCATAAGCTTGGCAATAGCTTCTGAAGTTTTCCCTTTGGCTAAAACTTCCAAATATTTTCCTAGAAGAATAAAGGAGATAAGCATGGCACTAGTCTCAAAAAAATCAGTACCCCTGAAACTGTTATCAGTTGCAGCCCTCAACACTGTGTAGACTGAATAGAAATAAGCTACATTCGTTCCCAAGGCAATTAAAACATCCATGTTGGCTGAGCCATGACGTAATGCTTTCCATGCACCAGTATAAAAGCGCCATCCACTGATAAATTGTACGGGAGTTGATAAGTTCCACTTCAGAAGTTCTCCAATGGTTAGCATATTCACCAATCTTAAGTCTAAGCCTCTTTTAATTCCTGGAGTATACATAAAAACCATGGCTAGGAGAAAAACTGGTACCGTGAAAGCCAAACTACATAGGAAAGACTTATAGTACTGCTTAATCTCTTCACTTCTGTCAGGCCCTCCTAGTCTTCCAGGCTGACATAAAGTTGCCTTACAGCGTCCAGGATATATCTCCCCAATCACATCGATAAATGTTCTGGGTCCAATCAAATCTGGATTATATGACACACTTATTTTCTCTTGTGCATCCACTTCTGTATCTTCTACTCCTGGCAAGGCTTGGAGGGAATTCTGAATTACTGTAATCTCCCCGTCAGAAAGGGTTCCCTCCAGTTTGAGATGAACCTTATTCCTATCTTCCCCAGTACTAATCAACATAGCTTCGAAACCAGTGTCATTAACCGCATCAATCAATTGCTTGTAGTTAACTTGCTTAGGGTCATATCTGATTTCTGCTTCTTCAGTTGCTAAAGCAACTACAGCTTTCTTCACTCCTTGAACCTTTTCCAAGCCAGATTCCACAGTGCTAGAGCAAGAAGTGCATGTCATTCCTTTTATGCGAAGCCTACAGACAGTTATTGCAGACCTCTCATCAATATCATCTTCTATTAAGGTGGCTTCAAAGCCTGCATCTTCAATTGCCTCCCTAATCGATTCCTCCTGTGGACATGTACAATATTGGTTTAGCAGAAAGAAAAGACCACTGCAGTTAACTAAAAACACATATTAACAACTGTGATTAATTGGTATGTTGCTGATACGTAAAATATCTATATTCAAAATTGAATAACAATGTGTTTAATGTTTCTGGCAGATTAGTGAATACCAATTATAATTTGAGGCAACAGATTGGGTAGTCCACCAATCATCTTAATATCATATCAAAGAAAATATATCAGGATCTCAGAGAGGGGAAGGGGCCTTCCACCTTTTGGCCACTCAAACTTAGGTTAGACATGTTATTGTTAATTGAGTTTTTATATGGTTTTGAGAATTTTCATTTCCTTATAAAACATTACAGCTTCAAATTCAGAGGAATAGAGTATGTATATCTCTAAAGATTTTGTAGTCAAACTGCTAGAAAGAGAGAGACCAGTCCTTGTCGTCCAAATAAAGAAGTCTCATATACACTAATTTGATATATAATAGCTCAGAGGTAAGGTGATGAGTCCTCCTCCAAAGGAAGAAGTAGCTTTTCCATGCCTTTAAAATTGCATTATTAATATTATAATGCATCCATTAATACAGTTTATTCAAAAGTGTATTATTGGGAGAGTATCTCAAATCAAAATTTTAAAAGTTACACTTACAGTTCATTGTCTGAAGCTGCTGGTTCAATTTCCCTGCTGATTTGGACGTAGGCAGAGAAGCAGTTCACTTGTAAGATTTTCGGTGGTTCAATTCTTACATCATCATCTTGGCCACTTCATGTCGATGATATTCATAAGGATCGTTATTTTTTTTAATTATCTTTCAATTTAAATTCTTTAATTTAAGTCCGTAAAGCATTTGTTTGCAATGGTTGCTTATTCACAGAGATGGGTTTACGATTGTGTTGGTTCTTACCATTTGTCATCAGATACTAATGAAAAGGCTGCAGACTTTCTCCATCTGATAATACAGTCCATGAGTCCCAGTCATCTTCATTTTGTTCCAAATGCCTTCTTGAAGACATGATACAAAGTTTGAATAACGCACTAATTAGGGCAACATATAGAGATTCTGAATTTGCCAAAAACAGGGTCAACTTGTGGCCCTGAGATTTATCAATCATTGTTCTGCGATGGATGTTCTCTAACATTTGTGCCCAAGGTTGAACGTAATTAGAGAGAATATAAAAGTCAGTGCATTTGAAGTAAAAACATGGTAGGATTTGAGTTAAGAAGAATTTATGAAGGTGAAGCTTTTGGACTAGTCATGTCAGGTTGCTTTGTTTCCAAAGCATCCTACCCATCAAAGTTCTTAGAATCTTGACCATTTGCTTTCATTGATCATTCTTCTTGGCCTTATGTTTTCATCAATCATGCCTTTTATGTTTGATAAAAGGCAGCCAGTCCCTTGGGCACATTTCTAATCAATTAATAGTTATTAAAATTATTGTAAAGGTGTGTGTAAGTCTAAATGTAAGCTACAATCCAGAGGAGGATGTGTACGTCTAAATGTAAGCAATTCTTGATAATAAAAATATTTTTGCCTTGCTCATAGATGGTTTGTTTTGGACAAAACATCAAAGAATAAAAATATTTTTGCCTTGCTCATGGATGGTTTCTTTTTTACAAAACATCAAAGTTTTACCATATAAAATCTGGTATACTATTCATCAATTTGTCTGTTTATTCCTAAGTGTGTAGAGACTCTCTTTTTGCCTTGCTCATAGATGTTTTTTTGACAAATCATCAAAAATTTACCATATAAAATCTGGTATACTATTCATCAATTTGTCTCATTATTCCAGGGCTTAAGTGTGTGTAAACTGTAAAGACTCTGAAAACATAAATGATATCAGAGCCAAGTTAGCCGAGTTTTGTTAATTCCCTTGTAAACGTGAAAGTTGTGAAGACTACTATGAAGAGAGAGGTTACTGGAGTTTAAAGTCCGCAAAAGGAACTCGTAGTCCATAAGTTGAAGGTGAAGGCCACATAGAGGGCCCAAGAGCAGAAACGTTGCAAGAATAAAGATCTGGTACTCTATTAAAAATAAATAAATAAATTCTGAGTATTACCATGGAGAAAATTTTGTGTGTGAAGAAATCCCTATATTTAAGTGGAGAAAACTCTAATTTTTTTTTGGAGGTTCACATATACATAAGAATTGGATATGTAAAGAAATCAAGTTAAAACAAGGTTTCTAGGATTTGAAGAACAGAGTTTTGAAAAACAGATTGTGGCTTATTGAAATTGAGTTTGAAACTATTTTTAAAGTAGTAGTCTAACCAGGTTACAATTTTGCCTGAAAAATAATGGAAATTTCGGCAAGATTTTCAGAATTTAGTAGAAATTTTTGGAAATTTTAGGTTACAGCTGTCAAAGCTTCAGAATTTTGGACGCTCCATGGGTTTTTGATGGTGCTGAATCCATTTCCACCATAAAAAATGATTTAAACACTCGAGGATTGGATTTTTTGAATTTTTTTCGCTCTAGCTAAAATTTCACCATTCGGGCAAAATTGTGGCCTCTGTAGACAACACTTTTTTCAAAAGAAACAAAGTTTTGTAAAATTGGAGTTTCTCCACAGTTATTTTGTGAAAAATAAGGTTGTGAAAGTGTTTATTTTTTTTAGAATTGATACCCTAAAAGTTTTTGATTTGGAAAGAGCCTTTGTGTAGAGGATAATGGTAAATGCTAAATTTGAAGCTGCAAAATTTAACGGAAAAAATAATTTTGAACTATATAAATTAAAAGTGTGAGATCTACTAGTACAACAAGGGTTGCATAAGACATTAGGTAGTAGGAGCAAAAAGTTTGTAATGATGAAAAAAGAAGAGTAGGAGAACTTGGATGCTACAAACCTCAGTACAATACAATTGCATCTTATTGATGAGGCTATGTTTAATGGTGAAGTGATGGTCACAGGATTGTGGACCAAGTTGGAAGGTCGTTACATGACAAAATCAAAATTGTTGATGAATAGGATTTACTTGAAGAGACAACTTTATAGTTTGAAGAAAAAAAAAATGTACGAAAATTGCAAATTACTTGAATGTGTTTAATACTCTTATTTACCAGTTAACTAGTATAGATCACAAACTCAATAGTGAAGATAAGATAGTTACATTGTCATTCATTGTCTAAATCATGGGACCATTTTGTAACCTCCATTAGTTTAAGCACAACTAAGGCTTTTAAATTTGATATTGTTGTTAGAGCTTTGCCTTCTCAGTAGGTGAGGAGGAAATCAAACATTACAACGTCCATGCTAAAATCAATTGTTGAAATTTGGTACCGGAGGACAGGTGGTTCCCTAAGGCTTTGATCTTTGGCCTAGGGAAAAGTGTCCAAAAGAATTTAATTTTTCTCCTAAAGTAACTTTATAAATTTTTATAAAGTTAAATCTAATTTAAAAGTGACTTAAGTGAAAAAGTTACTAAAGTGACTTTATAAAGTTATAAAGTCAAATCTAATTTTAAAGTGACTTTAAGTGATAAAGTTACTAAAGTTAAAGTGACTTTAAATAAAGTCAATATAAAATTAGAAAGGAAAAAGTGACTTTGGAAATAAAAGAATAAGTGGGTCTTTATTAAAGTGGGGTGAATTAAAAAATGAAAAGTGAGATTTAAATGAGCATTTAATCTCAGCCCTAGATCTCAATCTATCTCAGCCATTGGATTTAGGGATTCCCCAAAAGTCACTTAGGGTTAGGTTAAAGGAGGAAAAAGGAGGAAAAGGTCATTCATTCTTTCATGAGCAGATTGGGAGAAGGAGAGCAAGAGAGCAAGGGAGATTTCTGAGCAGTGAGGAGAAGGAGGCAGCAGTTTGGCACACACTCCAAGGCCATATTTCAGCAAGACCGTACAGCAGAGTTTGCACACAGTTCAAGGCAGATTTGGCACGATTTCCAAGGCAGAATCCGTACAGCAGCTTGTGGCACGTTTTCCAAGGCAGCCGTACCATTTTACGGAACGCCAGTTTCGAGGCTGATGTTTTCTTGCGTTTTCTGAAGACGAGCGTACGACTGTGGCTGATTCAACGGCACAAAATCGAGGGCGGTTCCGTGCCGACATTTAATACGGTTGCACGCTCGGGGGGAGCGTACGATAAACATTTATTAATGGCGTGCACGCAAGGAGAGGCCGTACGGCGGCCGAAATTAAATAAGAGTTTTTCGGGCACGTTTTTAAAGTTTTCACGACATTTATTCTTTCGCGGTTCGGTTCCTTTTGATTTAGGGCGGTGGTTAAACGGAAAGGAATAAGTTGTAAAAGTTTACTTATTTGATTTTTACGAATATTTCTCTCCTTTGTAAAAAGCCTTTTAAAAATGAAAATAAAGTAGTTTCCCAAGAGTTGTAGGGGGTTTTTCCAGGGTCACCTTGACCAAAAATATTGAGTTATGATGTGTTGAGACTGTTTGTTACTGCTGTTATTTTATTTCTGCATTTACAGCATTCTGAAAAAATTTCCAGAATTTGTGTTTTCAGCAAAATTTATTTTCCAGTTATTAAATGTATGGATATGGGAAAGGACATTTAATTATTTTGGAGTAATAAGGTGAAAACTGAAAACCGGGGTGGGAAATAGAATTTTCTACATGGTATCAGAGCTTGAGTGCTGAAAGAGCAGTTTGGGACAGCAAGGAAGAAAATTACAGCTTGCTGATTTTTCACTCAGAAAATTCCAGCAAGCTGATTTTTTCACAAATAGCAGATTTTTATCTTTACCACAGCAGTGCTATTTTTCAGTTTTAGGACAGCAGGATGTCATTGGGACTGAGGGTGGAGGATAGGTTGGATGGGCATTCCAACTACAGCATTTGGAAGGAGAGAATGCAGAGTATCTTTAAGGAGGCAGAAGTCTGGGACATTATGGTACATACCACACAGAACCCTGTGAATGTGCCTACTGATGCTACTCAGTTGGCAGCATATAATAAAAAGAACAACAAGGGTAAGTGGCTGATTCTAGACGGAATCAAAGACCATTGCATTCCTCATGTGAGAGGGAAGAGAAATGCTCATGAGATGTGGACAGCATTGTCCAATCTCTACCAGAGTACCAATGAGAACCGGAAGATGGTCCTGAAGGAGAAGATGAAGACCATTAAGATGGGCAATGATAGTGCAGCTGGATATCTCACTAAGATTACTAATGGGAGAGATGAGTTGGCAGCGATTGGAGAGGCCATTCCACCCACTGAGTTGGTGCGGATTGCAGTGAATGGCCTCCCCCGTTCATGGATGAACTTTGCTGATGGAGTTTGTGCACGTGAGACCCTTCCCACATGGGAGAGGTTTTGGGATGATTGCATTCATACAGAGATCAGGAAAGGTCAGCTTGGGGCAGCCAAGCCAGTTGAGCAGGATGAGGATGTAGCACTGTTGGCAGGACGCAAGAAAGGCAAAGGGAAGAAGCAAGCTTCCACAAGCAATGGTGGGGGCAAAGGCAAAGGTAAAGGTAAACAGGATAACACACATAAGGACTATTCCAAAGTGAAGTGTTGGAATTGTCAGAAGATGGGACACTATGCAGTTGTGTGTCTGGAGAAGAAGAAGAAGAAGGGGAAGAACCAGAGCATGGCAGCTTCAGCAGAGGTTGAGGACTTTGCAGATCGCTTTGACCGAGAGTTTGGGTTCATTGCGTGTGAGTCTTCTAGTGCAGGAGTACCTGCCACACAGGTTCAGAGGGAGCATGCATTTCCCTCGATTAGCGGAGCATCTTCGGGTATCGGGTATGTGGACAGTGGGGCTTCACGTCACATGACAGGAGTCCGTGAGTACTTCTCAGAGCTTTCAGAGAGTGGCACTGATGTAGAGGTAGTACTCGGTGATGACAGAGTTGTTAGAGCAGTTGGTGTGGGAACATTGACATTTCAGAGGGAGTCCAAACCTCCCTTGAAGGTGTCAGATGTTCTTTATGTGCCAGGGATGAGGAAGAACCTCATATCCGTCTCAGCTTTGGAGGACAAAGGATATGAGATACTATTCAGAGGAGGATAGGTGTTGATGTATCCCAGGGGCACTCCAACTGATTCAGCTAGAGTGATAGGTGTACGCCATGCAAAGGTGTACAAGTTTGCATTTCAGTCCCTTTTGGCATTGAGCAGTAGTACCGATAGCAGAGCTAGCAGTTCTGAGCAGTGTGAGATTTGGCACCGCAGGATGGGGCACATGCATCATGGAGCCTTGAGGACTTTGCGGGAGATCACGACAGGTGTGCCAGAGTTCAGTACTGATCACTTTGATACTTGCAGAGGATGTGCGATGGGCAAGTTTGCCAAATCCCCTTTTCCCAGCAGTGACAGCAGAGCGACTGGGATACTTGATTTGATTCATTCCGATGTGAGCGGTCGGATGTCTCATGTTTCCTTGAGTGGATATGAGTACTATGTGTTATTCATTGATGATCACTCCAGGAGGACCTGGATTTATTTGAAGACCAAGAGTGAGGTCTTCAAGCGGTTTCAGGAGTTCAGAGCTCTTGTGGAGACACAGACAGGTCGGAAGATCAAGTCCCTGAGGTCGGACAATGGAGGAGAGTACACCCTTGGAGAGTTTGTTGACTATTGTGCGGGAGTAAGGCATTAGAGGAGCTCACTGCCCTCATAACCCTCAAAGCAGAGAACAGGGTTGCGAGGAAGAATGTGATCTGACGGAGGGGCCGCCAAAGCCATGTTACATGATCAGGGGTTGCCATTGTTTTTGTGGGCAGAGGCCTGCAACACAGCTGTTTACTTGCAGAACAGGAGTCCGCATCGTGCCTTGGGGCACATGACTCCGGAGGAGGCTTTTTCTGGGAAGAAGCCTGATATGGGTCATCTACGTATCTTTGGGTGCATGACATACTCCTACATACCCAAGGAGAAGAGGACCAAACTAGAGCCCACCGCAGAGAAGGGTATCTTTGTGGGCTACAGTGAGACCTCCAAGGCCTTTCGGATTTACATTCCTGCACAGAGGAAAGTTGTTGTCAGACGAGATGTGAAGTTCGAGGAGGACAGGGCCTTTAGGAGGTCACGGGAGTTAGAGTATCTGGATCAGCCAGACCCTCAGCAGCAGTTGAGTCAGTCGCAGGGATCCAGTGGGCAGGGATCATGAGGATCCGGAGGTACATCTATGACGATGTCAGGTCCGTCAGTGGGGAGTGGCTCGCAGAGTCAGAGGGGTGGTGCTATGGGCAGCACGCAGAGCAGTCCACAGAGCAGTTCACTGGGGAGTCCACTGATGGACAGTTCACACGGTACCTCAGCATCTACAGGTTCAGGTGCAGGCAGGAGGACAGCAGACAGACAGTCAGGAGTTCAGGCTCCCGATGTTGAGGAGGAGGAGTTTTATTCTCCGGCGGGAGAAGTGTGCTCAGGGAAGAGGAAGCCCAAGTGGCTTCAGGACACCTTGAGAGATGCCACATCTGTTGCTGAGCCTAAGAGGCCGGTCAGAGAGAGCAGACCACCCGAGAGGTTTTGTAGCTATATGGCAATGGCTACCAGCATCCTTGACTCTGAGCCTTCTAGCTATGAGGAGGCAGCTAGCCAGCAGGTCTGGAGAGAGGCCATGCAGGAGGAGTATTCTTCTATCATGAAGAATGATGTTTGGGAGGTAGTGCCGAGGCCTGAGGGCAAATCCGTGGTTACTTCCAGATGGCTTTACAAGGTAAAGCATGCTGCAGATGGCAGCATTGAGAAATTCAAAGCGAGGTTTGTGGCTAGAGGGTTCTCCCGGGTAGAGGGAGTTGATTATGAGGAGACCTTCGCTCCCGTGGCTCGATATACTTCGATCCGCTCCATTATATCGATAGTAGCAGAGATGGGTTGGAAGATCCACCAGATGGATGTGAAGACTGCATTTCTCAATGGCTTCATACAGGAGGAGGTGTACATTGAGCAGCCATAGGGCTTTGAGGTGCATGGGAAGGAGTCCCATGTGTGCAGACTGAAGAAGGCCCTTTATGGCCTGAAGCAAGCTCCTAGAGCTTGGTACTCCAGGATAGATACATACTTGCAGAAGATGGGTTTCACAAAGAGTGAGGAAGATCCAAACCTTTACTATATTGTGATAGGTGAGGAGCCTCTCATTCTGGTGCTGTATGTGGATGACTTGGTCATTACAGGTGCAGAGAGACTCATAGAGCACTGCAAGAGAGATCTTGCGGCGGAGTTTGAGATGAAGGACATCGGCTTGATGCATTACTTTTTGGGTTTGGAGGTGTGGCATGAGGAGGGGCATTTCTTCCTGGGACAGGGGAAGTATATTGTGGACATCCTTGGTAGATTCCACATGGAGGATTGTAGACCCATGTCGACACCGATGATCACCAACCGGAAGAAGCTTCATGCTTCGGATTCCGAGTTGGTGGATCCCACATTGTACAGACAGCTGATTGGTTCCTTGATGTATTTGGTCAACACTAGACCAGATATTTGTTTTGCAGTCAACACGATGAGTCAGTTTATGTGTGAGCCTAGGAAGGTTCATTGGGTGGCTGCAAAACACATTTTGCGGTACTTGCAGGGGACAATGGATTATGGTCTGGACTACAGGCAGGGGGATGGAGTGAGATTGGCAGGTTACACTGATTCTGATTGGGCAGGTTGTGCTTCTGATAGGAAGAGCACTTCAGGGTGCTGTTTTGGGTTGGGTTCCGCAGTTGTGTCATGGTTCAGCCGAAAGCAGCAGTCAGTAGCATTGAGTTCAGCGGAAGCAGAGTATATGGCAGCCAGTCTAGCTAGTTGTGAGGCCATCTGGCTTCGCAAGATGTTGTTTGGCTTATTTGGTCAGTCGTTGAGACCTTCAATGATTTACTGTGATAATCAGAGTTGCATTAAACTCACGGAGAATCCAGTATTTCATGACAGGTCAAAGCATATCGGGATCAAATATCATTTCATCAGAGACTATGTTCAGAAAGGAGCTGTGAAGCTTGAGTATATTCCCACCGATGAGCAGGTTGCAGATATTCTTACCAAAGCCTTACCACGGGGCAAGCATGTCTACTTCAGAGACAAGATGGGTGTGGTGAGGAACACCTTCCTTGGTAAGAGGGAGTGTTGAAATTTGGTACTGGAGGACAGGTGGTTCCCTAAGGCTTTGATCTTTGGCCTAGGGAAAAGTGTCCAAAAGAATTTAATTTTTCTCCTAAAGTGACTTTATAATTTTTATAAAGTTAAATCTAATTTAAAAGTGACTTAAGTGATAAAGTTACTAAAGTGACTTTATAAAGTTATAAAGTCAAATCTAATTTTAAAGTGACTTTAAGTGATAAAGTTACTAAAGTTAAAGTGACTTTAAATAAAGTCAATATAAAATTAGAAAGGGAAAAGTGACTTTGGAAATAAAAGACTAAGTGGGTCTTTATTAAAGTGGGGTGAATTAAAAAATGAAAAGTGAGATTTAAATGAGCATTTAATCTCAGCCCTAGATCTCAATCTATCTCAGCCATTGGATTTAGGGATTCCCCAAAAGTCACTTAGGGTTAGGTTAAAGGAGGAAAAGGAGGAAAATGTCATTCATTCTTTCATGAGCAGATTGGGAGAAGGAGAGCAAGAGAGCAAGGGAGATTTCTGAGCAGTGAGGAGAAGGAGGCAGCAGCTTGGCACACATTCCAGGGCCATATTTCAGCAAGGCGAAGTACGATGAGTTTTCGAGTTCAAGGCATATTTAGCCTTTACGATTTCAAGAAATGGAATCAAATCTGAGCGGCAGCAGCTATTTTTCAGCGGCGTACCATTTTCTAGGCACAGATTTCGAGGGAGAAGTTGTTGTTTTTGCTGCACGCTTTTCTAGGTAGGCAGTACAGCCTGTAGCTGATTGCTGCCACAAAAATCGAGGCGGTTATGCAATGACATTATCTGTTTGCATTCCAAGGAGGCCGTACAGCAGCATTTATTGCTGTTCTGCACGCAAAAAGAGGAGGCCGTACAACAGAAATTAATGCTGTAATTTCTGGGCACGTTTTTCAAGGAAATACGCACAGCATTTATTGCTGGTTCAGTTTTACTGTCTGCACGTTTTCCGAGGCGGTGGTTAAGCACGGAAAAAGAGATAAGTTGTAAAAGTCTGTTTGCTGATTATTTATTTTGCTGAATATTTCTATCATTGTAAAAAGCATTTTTCCAGAAATAAGAAGGAGCTTTCGAACTGGTTTTCCCCAAGAGTTGTAGGGGGTTTTTCCAGGGTCACCTTGACCAAAAATACTGAGTTATGGTGTGTTGAATGACTGTTTGTTACTGCTGTTATTTTATTTCTGCATTTACAGCATTCTGAAAAAATTTCCAGAATTTGTGTTTTCAGCAAAATTTATTTTCCAGTTATTAAATGTATGGATATGGGAAAGGGCATTTAATTATTTTGGAGTAATAAGGTGAAAACTGAAAACCGGGGTGGGAAATAGAATTTTCTACATCAATGGTGGTTAGAGGTTGCTCCAGAGAGAAAGGAGATAAATCGAGAGGTACATCCAAGTCAAAATCAAAAGGTAAAAAAGAGCAAACTAAGATGTTTGATTGCAACAAATTAGAGCATCACAAGAAAGACTATTGGACGACACACAAATCCAAGTAAGATTCAAAAAAGAAGGCAAACCTGGTTGAATCAAGTTTATATATGATTGATGAAGTGTTGCATATTAGTGACGTTCCTAAATATTTTGAAGATTGGTTGTTAGGTTTTGGTGCTTCTCATCATATGTGTCCACACAAACAATATTTTTAACATATGAAGTTGTTGATGGGGGAATTGTTCTTATCCAGGGGATAATATTTCTTATAAGATTGTTGGGGGTGTGAATGTCAAAATCAAGATGTTTGATGGTATTGTCGGAAGATTAATAGATGTGAGACATGTATCTAAATTAAAAAAAAAAACTAATTACTTTGGGATCTTTGAATCATAGTGGTTATAAGTGGACAAGTCAAGGCAGAGCAATGAAAGTGTCCAAGGGAACTTTAGTGGTCATGAAGGCTTCTAGACAGGAAACCTTAACAAACTAGAAGTAAGTACTCAAATCAACAAAGCAATGGTGGCATATGAGGAGGGTTGAATCCACTCGTTTATGGCATTAGCAACTAGGTCATATTAGCGAGAATGAACTACAACTATTGATAAACCACAAGTTACCTCCAAATTTGAAATATCTGAATTTGAATTTTTTCAAACATTGTGCAATTGGAAATAATGTAAACCAAAGTTTAAAGCACACAACCATAACATTAAAAATACTCTTGATTACATTCATTCAAATGTTTGGAGTCCATCCCCTACAATTTCTTTTTAAGGATCATCATATTTTGTTACATTTATAGATTATTTCTCTAGAAAAGTGTGGGTCCATGTACTATAAGGAAAATTTGATGTGTTTAATATTTTACACAATTTGTAACTATGGTATAAATGAGAATTGTCAAGACAATCAAATTTTTAAGAACATATAATGGAGATGAGTTCAATTCTTTAGAGTTTGAAGAATATTGCAAGGAAGTTGGGATCATGAGGCACATGACCACAATTTATACTCCACAAAATGGTGTGGCAGAATGCATGAACATGACTCTTCTAGAAAGAGCAAGGATCATGCTCAACAATGCTAATTTGCAGCAAGAATTGTGAGAAAAATAGTTAGTATGGTTTGTTATCTTGTAAATCCATTACCATTAGTTGCAATAAATTGTGAAATCCCTGAAGAGATATGGGCATGTCATCTCTATGATTATTCAAATTTAAATTTTTTTTGGTTGTGAAGCATACATTCTTACTCCTAAGAATCAATGTTCTAATTTTAGACCCCAAATTGAAAAAATATATATTTTTTTGGTTATAATGATGTTGGTAAGGGATATAGATTGTAGGATCATACTACCCACAAAATCATTATCAATAAAGATGTTATATTTGATGAATCTTCTCTTATTAAATTAGACAATATAGAAGATGTTTTGAAATAGAAACATGCATAGGGATATGAAACAAATCAAAAAATTCAATTTGAGACTGAATTATCTATAGACACGTAAAAGTGAGAAGAAAAATCCGATGATAAAGAAGTCGTAGATGCTGAAGACATTCAGGAAAATGTTGAAATTCCAAAACCAACACCAAGAAGATCTACACATGAGAGAAAACTTCCTAAAAGGTATATCGATTTTTTTTTCATTTACTACTTACTTACTAATGGGATTTTTATTAGGAAGCGGTAAACGATGTTGATAATTCCAAATGGAAAGCATCGATGAAAGAAGAAATGGCTTACTCGGAGAAAAAAAATCATGGATCTTGGTAGAACTTCTGAAATATAGAAAAGTAGTTGGATGTAAATGGGTCTACAAATTGAAGAGAGGTGTTGATGGTAATATTAAAAGGTATGAAGTTAGATTGGTTGCAAAAGGTCACCCTGAAATGGAAGGTATAGATTTCCCTAAAATCTTTTCTGCAATTGTTAAACTTGTTTCTGTTCGAATTGTGTTGACACTAATTATTTTTTTGAATACCAGAAGTTAGAGCAATAAGATGTCAAAACAATATTTTTGCAAGGAGATTTGGATAAGGATATTTATATGGAACAACTAGAAGGTTTTGTGCAACATTGCAACATAAGAGTAGTTTGTAAGCTCAAGAAATCATTGTGTGGCTTGAAGCAATCACCTAGATAATTATACAAGAAGTTTGATTCCTTTGTGATGAGCTAGAATTATAGTAGAAGTGAGTATGACCATTATGTGCACTTCAAAAGTTTGAACTTTGAATGATATATTCATTATCTTAATGATATGTTGAGGACATGCTTGTTGAAAGTAAAAGCATGGAAGAAATCAACAAGTTGAAGGCTCAAATGGCTAGGACTATTGATATGAAGGATCTGTTAGTCATCAATATTTTTTGCTAATATCAAAAGATGACTAAGCAATAGTCCTAGATTTCTAAAAAAAAAAATTGAGAAATATTGTGAGTTCTAGAAATCTCACTACCTTCATTATCCTAAGTCAAATTGTTTCACTAAATTTCCCCCTCTTTTCCTTCTAAAAAGTTTCACCTCACTGCTCCAAAAAATACTTCACTATTGGGCCTGTTAACCTCATTTCACTACCTCACCCCCATTCTCATTCATGGCCCTTTTTCTCTGAAAAGCACATTTTTCCTCCTTCCTAAAAACCTTCATAAAACATCCCTCATTCATCATTTTTCCTTTAAAAACATTAAACAATGTAAAAACTTTATTTTACATTGTTTAAAGCTAAGTTTAAGCCTATCAGGTTCTTTTAAAATTATCATAAAACCCTATTTTATGTATAAAATCCGCCCTTTTGCAAAAGGTAGGCCTTAAGCCCTTTCCGCCACCTATCCTCCACTTCCACCACTCGACCAACCATTCACTGCCTCTCGGATGTGCGATAGCCGTCAATCTCCCATCCCGAGATCTGACGGCCAGTATTGCATATCGAAAATAAAGTTGCGATTCAATTAGTTTTTGGCAACCCGCGTGAAATGGGTGGTTTTTCCCTACCACGTGTCTCATCCTAAGACATATCGCACGCCTCGCATCGAAAACCACCAACCGCTTATCCTCCGCGCGATAAACCACTCTAGTTTTCGAAAAACCAACTACCTTCCGCGCCCTTTTTCAAAAAGTTTCCTGCTCCCGTTCAAATTCCTCTTGGTTCCAACTCTGGAACCTTTCCTCCTCTCCTCTGCAAACAACCTCTGACAGTTCAAAACCCCGACAAGCGCAGTAAAACCCTCCAGCAGGCTTTTTAACTAACTATTTATGTTTTTGTATGTTTTAATGGTGGACATAAATGAAAATATTTCACAGGGTCAAAACTGATCACAGAGAGGGCTTTGATGATGATCAAGAGCTCATGAAGGATCAATAATGGCCAGAGTGTCTGTGCCATATTTGCATCAATGAAACATGATCATCGGTGGATCGAATGAACCCTCCAGCCATGAAGAATGCCTCCTTTGCACACAGACAACATAAACAATCAAAGAAACAGTGAAGGAAGAAGTCAGAAGGATTAAAGGGCTAATCCTAATCACAAGCCAAAACAAAAGGGTTAGCCAGTCAAAGTAGAATTCAAAGAAAGAAAAGGCAAACAGATAAAGGCAAAAGGATCAAAAGAATAAATCAAAAAGATTAAAGGAACATAATAGAAATATTAAACAGATCAAAGGAAAAATCATAAAGACAAATAGTCAGAGCATGAAGACGGAGTTTAAGGCCTAATAACAAAGATTAAAGATAAAACAAAGGTTAGATTAACCCAAGACATATTTGAATGACTCAACCTATGGCAGTTACTCTTCTCAAAAGATATTTTTGCCACCTAGTGCTTTGTTTCCTTCAATAAAGCATTGGGCAATTATTGAGCTTAGTCAGAGATATTTATATCTACCAAACAGTTATTGTAAAAGTTATGAATAGGCCTTAAAGTCAAACATTTCACCTATATTTCCTTAGAAGTTAAGATAAAAGTTATTATTTAGAGAAATATCTGCAGATATTCCTGCCTTGCATGGTCTTCAAGGTTAGGAATTCATTAACTCTATAATAAATGACCCTCAAAACCTAGCTTAGCTTCACCTCCTCATTTTCAGCATAAATACTGCATATGAACACATTATCTTGTTGGCATTTGATAACTCTTTGAAGTAATACATAGTCTCTTGGAAGTTGAAAAGAAATTGATGTCTTGGAACTTGTGGATGCCCTAATTTATTTGTTGATGGAGGAGGCTAGATTGCAGGATCCTTGAGCCTGGTTGTTGGTGAAGTGCTTCTAATCTGTTATTGTTATTTCCTGTTTTCATTCTGTTTCCATTTTTCTATGTTGCAGTAGAGAAAAAGATTTAGGTTAAGAAATGTTTTTTGAAAGCACCTTAGTTCTGTTTGTTCTTCACTGCCTTAATGTTTTCTTTTGCTAGGAAATTTTAGAGAATTCTTAATTGCTCTCTAGACCCCCTAAGCTTGTTTATTTCGGGAATAGTTTAATACAATTGGTATCAAGAATGATTTATGGCTAGCCCTGCTTCCTTGATGTCACTAAAACATTGTTTCTGAAGTCTCTCTAAAGTACCATTACTTAAAGTCTGCCAAAGAGGTTTTGTTTCGATCATGCCCTTTGTACTCACTTAAATAATTGTTTTAGAGATTTTCATAGCTATAATCAAAGATGTTTAGGCATTCCCTCTTCTCTGATTACAGTTATATGTGTGTCTTGAATGTGAAGGTGAAATCACTAGAAGTTAAATGAGTTTCTTGCCTTCTATATTTCATTGGAAATGTTTGTCTTGAATAATTATCTACTTTAGTTGAGTCAAAGAATTTATGGTTTTCCCTGTCCATTGATTGCCTCTTCATGCTTATCATATTTAAGTCCCTTTGTTAAAAAGTACATATGATAGAGGATTCTTAAGTGCCCTTTGTCCTACTTTTTATTCTTACTATTGATGTCCATCTCATTACCCCTAAAAACCTTGAAGATCCACTAACCAAGTTAGATTTTCCCTGTGATGCTCCCCGATCCATTGATGAACTTATCATGACTTTCATAGACTCCATTGCCCAATGACTTAGATATTTCTTGATTCTATCTATGCTGCTTGATCATCATACCCAACCAAAACAATCAAACAAACCCTATACTTAATAACTAGCATAAAATCAATCATATAAAGTAAACAAGCTCATATCCTTTGCAAACAAATAGAGAGAGCCCTCTCTGAGTCTAGGAAGGCTAGGTCCTAGGACTCCAAAGACTGGTCTGATGTTGCCCTGTCCATTTAGTCCACCAATCTGCTAAATCACGGGATTACAACATAATGGTGATCACGGTGGGACCTTTTTGAGTAAGTCACAACCTAAAACATTATGTATCCATTAATTCATTGCCACCTCATCATTATCACTAACACAATGGTGATCATGATGGGACCTCTGAGTCAGTGACAATCTAAGTACCCCTTAGTACTTCAGAAATCCTCCTCAAAATCATAGAAAATTTAAAAAGTGATAGCCAAGCATAGAATCTGTTTGTTTCACCATCTTGGCTAAATGATGATTCAAATATAGGACACTCTTACCAAACCTTAGGGTTACATAAAGAACTCAGAAAAAACCCAAAAACATCCCTATATTGGTTTTTGTCAATTATTGGTGGTGGACCATAAACATACATCCTTAAAACAGTAAAAAATATCCACTTGGCAACTCCACTAGCCTCCAGTAGGCCTATTACACCATTAGTTCTCTTTAGACTTCTTAGGATTGGGTCAAATCAGCCCTAAGAAGTTTAGGAGCCTAATCCCATATTTTAGAAGTTTACTAAGCACTAAGAGAGGTTATCCTTCCAAAAAACAGTCTTAAATTTTTAGCCTCTCTAAATTTTGAATTTGAAATCTAGCTTCACAAAGGATCAATACTAGATCTCATCTAGATCCAAATCCTCCTACCATAGTTGATGATCCAGATAATATTTTGTGGCAAACTTTTAAATGTGGAAACTTAACTACTGTTAGGACTATTCCTAGAGCAAGCTTTGTTCCTGAACATCTTATTGCTTTGCAAGATCCTCAGTTTGACTTGCACCATACAAAGAATCTATTTAGAACCAAGTCACATAGTGAGATTTCCCAAACTGACCTTGAGCCCATAGATTTGCAGCAGAGTTCTAGTAGATAAGCCTCTCCTTCCACTCCTCCTAATTTTCAGCTTCTCCATCACTTTATCTCCTTCCATAACAAATCTGCTCATAATCAATTTACTGGTCCAAGTACTTCCACCACACCCATCCACACATCCACTGTTCAAAACACTCCCTTCCATCCCACATTATCTCTTACAAACCCACCTCTTGTAAATCTTCCATTTACTTCCATTATGGCAGCATGGTATGCTCCCTTAGTGTTACCACAACCTTTAGTTCCTTTACCAAATGATTATCAATCTAGAATTCTCCACTTCACTGGAACTGAATCTACTACTGCCCAACATCATGTAGATTAAATGAATGATGCCTTTGACTACATGGAAATAGAAGAAGAGACCATTAAGATGAGAATATTTGCCCAAAGTTTAGGAGGAGAAGCCAAAAAATGGTTTAAAGGCTTAACTCCTAACAACATTAATGATCTCCCTTCGCTATACCAAACATTCATAAATAAATGGGAAATTAAAAAGAACCCTCTCCAAATCCTTTTAGAATATAGTAACCTTAAAAGAAATTCGGGGGAAAGTGTCCAAGATTATTGCACTAGATTTAATAGTGTTTACAATGGACTTCCCCCAAACATGAAACCTCCACTAGGCTTAGCCTTAGCAAAATTTCCAGAGGGTTTTGACCCAGATATGGTCTATCAACTAAGAGAAAGAGACCCCTTGAATTTAGAAGATATGCAGAGGGGAGTTGTGAATGTAGAAGAAAATTTGATTGAGAAAAGAGCTAGGTTGAAATCAGAAAAAAGAGTTACATACAAAGATGAAACAATGGCCTCAACCTCATCATTTAATGCCAAAATTGATAACTTAGTGAGGGTAATGGAAAGAATGCTGGAAAAGATAAACTTAACTGATAGAGTACCTCCTAGGGAGAACCAAGTAAATCCCCAAAACAGAAACATAAATCCAAATTTCAGAAGAGATCCTGTTCAAAATAGACAAAGAGATAATGACCAACAAATTAGGCCTACTTTCCAAGATAACTATGTAGATGAAGAAGAAAGGGAGATCGAGAAATTGGAGGAAAATCATGTAAATCTAATAGGATCTGACAGTGAGGGTGATGTTTTTCTTACTGAAGAAGAACAAGAATTCTTCCTCAGACCAAACTGAAAACAACCATGAGGATGCTGAAGATTATCAATTGGGATTTGAAAATGCTATAATGGAGGTCCATGGACAATCTAACCTTAGAAGCAAAAAGAACCAAGAGACCTCCAAGAATAATAACATAGAAACTGCTGTTAGGAAAACCTTAGAGAATCCTCCTAAAAAAACAACATACAGTACCAACACTATGGCTAAGAAAGCTGATCTGAATAAAGACAAAATAAGCCAACTAAATGTTGACCCAAGTTGCCCTAGTACTTCTGCTAGTGGCCTTGAGAAATATGTCCAAAATAACAGTCCTAATAAAACCCAGCAAATCAGAATTGCTGAAAAGACTATGTGTGACAAAAAAGATGTAAATATGTCAAAAACACTAGCACCTTTCAGCCTTGAGGGAGAAATTGCCAAGATTATAATTAGCATACCATTAGTTGAACTAGTTACCCAGGATGTATATAAAAATCAAGTTTTGAAAGCTTTGAATATAGGAAATGATATTGATATTTTAAACTTGACAGATGATCAACTAGAATTGTTGTTTGGTCCTGAAGTAGAAGGAAAATACCAAGAAGGGGTTGTCCCTCCATTCTATGTCAGCCTGAATATACATGATAAAATCTTACACAATTCCATGCTAGACTCTGGTGCCTCTCACAACCTCATGCCAAAGGTGGTGATGGAGAGATTAGGCCTAGAAATTACTAAACCTTACAAATACCTTTATTCTTTTGATTCAAGCAGAGTCAAGTGTTTGGGTCTAATTAAGGATTTATGTGTCAATCTGGCACAAATTCCTGCTAAGTTTCTAGTCATGGAAAAAGTAGTTGCTGACATTCTCCCAAAGTATGGCATGCTTTTGTCCAGATCATCGGGAGCCAAACTTCAAGGGAACCTTCAAATGGACATGTATTATGCCACCATTCCAGTCTTTAACCAAACAAGAAGATTATACCGGGAATCTCATATGAAATATATGGTGAGCAGCCTAGATAGGCCAAACAACACTCCTGTTTATTCCATTCATTCAGATCTTGATTCATTTATCTTGTTCAATGAAGATGAAATCAATAAACAAGAAAATGAAAATGAAAAAGAGTTAAGCCCACTTAAACAACCAAATCTATCCTCAAATGAAAAACATAACAGCTCAAACTTTAGCAGCCTTGAATAGCAGAATGATAGTGAGTTTGAAATAGAAACACTGTGGAACATGAGCTTTGATGGCTCTTGTGGCAAAAATGGTTCTAGAGCTGGTGTATGGATACATAATACAAACAAAGGACATTCCTACAAACTTTATTTCCAATGCACTAATAACATTGCAAAATATGAAGCTATCCTCCTTGGTTTACATTTGCTTAAAAACATAGGAGCCAAGAAAATATCAATCCGAGGAGATTCAAAGCTGATCATTAGGCAAATAAAAGGGGAGTATTCAGCCAAAAACCCAAGATTAAGAGAATATACGAATGCTGCCCTAGATCTCCTGAAAACCTTTGAGAAATATGAACTCACTTTCATCCCTAGAGCTCATAATAACCTTGCAAATGAACTTGCCTTTGCTACCAGCAATTGCCAAATTCCCCATGAAAATGAACTATTAATTGTCAAAGTAAAAAATCGGCCTACAATACCTGACAATGAAAAGTATTGGAAAGTGTTTGAGGGTGATAAACACATTGATGATTTTCTACAGTCTAAAAATTATTTCGTTGTACCAACACCTAGCTCAAGCCATGAAGAAGATTTTTTTGATAAAAAACAAGCCCACATAACAGAGTTGTCCTCTACTACTGATATAAACCAATTCGAACATCTTTTTAAGGTAGAATTACTTGACAATCCAGACCAAAAGGACCTTGAGGTTTTACAATGAAAATATGATTCAATACCAAGGGGCCTTACACCATTATAAGAGCTTTTTGACTTCAATGATGTAGCTAAAAATACAAAGATGGAGCCTACAGAAACTAATGTAGAAGAACATAACATAGGCATCATGAATAAACCCCAAATAATCAAGTTATCTAGCACTCTTCCTACTCATATAAAATAGGAATATATTGAACTTTTCAAAGAGTTTGGAGATGTGTTTGCATAGGGGTACAAAGATCTGAAATCATATGATACTAGCGTTATTCAACACAAAATTCCTCTTAAAAAGAATCAGAAACCTTTCAAACAAAAAATAAGGAGGATAAACCCTGTTTTATTACCTTTAGTTGAGAAAGAGATCAAAAAGATGTATATTGTTGGCATCATAATTCCCATTAGATACTCAGAGTGGGTTTCCAACCTTGTGTCTGTTAGGAAGAAGACCAGGGAGATTAGGATTTGCATTGCCTTTAGAAATCTGAACAAAGCCTCCCTAAAAGATAATTATCCCTTGCCTAAAATGGATCACGTACTCCAAAAGGTGGTTGGATCTAAGATAATATCACTCTTGGATGGTTTTTAAGGCTACAACCAAGTGCTAGTACTCCCAAGTGATCAGCACAAAACTGCCTTTACCACACCTTGGGGTACATTCATGTATTTTAAAATGCCATTTGGTTTGATGAATGCAGGGGCCACATTCCAAAGGGCCATTGACATAGCCTTCTCAGAAGACATAGGCTATTTCATAATCATTTACCTTGATGACATCATTTTCTACTCCAAAACTGATAAAGAGCACTTAGTCCATTTGAGAAGAGTTTTTTAGAAATGTAGAAAATATGGCTTATCCTTGAATCCCAAGAAAACACTCTTTGGTCTCCAAGAAGGAAAAATCATAGGCCACATAATCTCTGAAGAAGGAATCAAAGTAGATCCCAAAAGGATTGAAGGCATATTGAAAATCAGCCATCCTAGAAAACTCAAAGAGTTGCAATCTTTCATTGGGAAGATCAACTTTTTGAGAAGGTTCATCCCTAACCTTGTTTACCTTTTGAGGAATATCACAAACATGCTAAAAATGAAACAAGATTTAAATGGACCTTAAAATCCAAAGAGTCATTTGAACTAGTGAAACAAGCTCTCACTCAAACACCAGTTCTCATCAGTCCTGATTTCACCAAGGATTTCTACATTTTCTCATTTGCATATGAACACACCATTGTTGTAGTATTGTTGCAAAAGAATAACATGGGCCAAGAACAACCAATATCCTTCTTCAATAAAACCTTAAGAGATGCTCCACTCAAATATAACATCATGGAGAAATAAGCCTTAGCCTTGATAAAAGCCTTGAAAGATTTTCGAGTCTACATTTTACACTCTCATATCATTACTTTTGTCCCACATACATTTGTCAAGGACATTCTAAATCAAGACCCTGATGGTAAAAGGGGAAAATGGATTGCTATTATCTTAGAATATGATTTAGAAATCAAACCCACCAAGCTGATTAAAGGACAAAGATTAGCAAAACTTATGGATGAATCAAATTTCCAAGTATTAGACATGAATATGATTGATGTTTTAGAAGAAACAAAAGAATTCATAGCTCCATACATTGAAGAAATATTTTTGAATTATTTGTGGTATGCTGATATCATATATGTGCTGCTTTATCTTAATACTCCTCCTTCTTTATCAAAGACTAAAGCTAGATTCTTAAAACAAAAAGCTTTAAATCACTGCATTTTAGATGGAGTGTTATATTGGAAAAATGCTATTGCCATATTGCTTAAATGTTTGCTTGAGAATGATGTAGGAAAAATCATGCATGAGCCGCATGAGGGAGAATGTGGAGGCCACCTTTACTGGAAAACATGTTAAAATTGGACAACTAGGTCCAAACTCCATGTTGTGATGCTCAGATAAAGATATTAATATTTGTATTGGGTTCCTCTTTCAGAGAGGTGTAAGATCAATCTAAAATTTATCTTAATATGATGAGAAGAACATTTATTTTGAATTTATTTTTAATAATTTCAAATATGTGCAGGTCGGCCTTAAGGTTTTACACCCCCAGTAGATGTGTGACACACCTCAATGATTGATATAAATAGAGTCAACGTTGGAGGAATTTTTCACTCATCTCATCCTCACACATCATCTCCTCTTTTGATTTAGTACAAGCTCCTTGGAAGCAATTTCAGTTCACACGTGGGAAGAATGACGAATTTACTACAACTAAGGTTTGGATGAATTTACTGTAGCTAGGGTTTCCACGCAAGTTTGACCAGTGTTGACTTTGGTCAACGCATGGTCCAAATAAGCTGAAAATTGGTGGAGAATTCGATTTTTTAAGGCCATACATATTGGCACAAGAACCGATGTCAAAAGGTTGACTGAAGACCGAGCTGTGTTGACTTTCTTGCTGCTATCCTGTATTGATTTTTCTGGACATCGTTGACTTTTCTGGGGTTGACTTTGAGTTGACCGTGTGGATTTTTTGAGGGTTGTTGTGACACATGCTGGGTTGGTTGACCAAGGAGACTTTGCTGGTTGAAGCATCCTGTTGACTGCCGTAACGCACCACCACATTTTTCTGTTTCTAGTTTGTCTTCTGTAGATCCACTGGTATGTTCTATCAGCATTTTACTTAATTGTTTATGTGATTGCTGTAGTAAAAAGTAAAGTTGCATCAAGCATAGAACATCTACATAAATTTACATGGGATTAGAGCTGAGGTGAAGATAAGCCCTATTTGTTGCAATCACTGAAGAGGAAAATGGGTTCCACAAACTATGGCTTCAAGGAGGATGACAAATTGAATGGGAAGGATGACTTCCATGCTTGGAAGATGATATTGGATCTCAAATTGGAAGACCAAGATGTCATGGACTATGTGCAGGGTAAAATCCAAGAACCTCCATCCATTGCTACTGCTGCTACCAAATCAAAGTACAAGAAGGGGGAGATCAAAGCAAAGCTGATGATCAGGGAATCCATTCATAAAGGTCTGGTGGCCTACATCTCTGAGTTGGGCACATCCAAAGAGATGTATGATAAGTTGGTCCTCATGTTTAAGGCCAACAATGAAAATCAAGTACTATTATTCAAGAATCAATTGAAGAATTTGAAGAAGGGCAGGGATGAGTCTGTCCAATCATACTTTCTGAAGCTGACCGATATCAGGAACAATTTGCTGGCTATTGGGGAGACAATAGTTGATCGAGAGATGGTACTCACCGCACTTGGGGGGCTCTCATCCGAATGGCATGTGTTCAACACTACCATTCTAAATAATAATGTGATATCTGACTTTGACGAAGTACTGTCAAGATGTGTTCAAGAAGAATCAAGAATGAAGGAGTATGGAAATGAAGGAAATGCTGCATACACGCCTCATTCTAGAAAGAAGAACTTTGGTGGTCCAAAGTACAAAGGAAAAGTAGGGACCCAAGGAAAGAAGGGCAAGTGTTTCACTTGTCATAGGCCAGGTCACTATGTTAGAGAATGGCCAGGTCACGATGCTAGAGAATTCCCTTTCAAGAAGGATTCTCATGATGATGACAACAACAACAACCAGAGGGATAATAATCAAAGGAACAACAGGTTCCAGGGAAAGAGGAAGGCTCCCTTCAACGGAAATGATCAACCTTTCAAAAGGTCAAGAAATTCCAGGTATGAGGAATCAAATGTTGTTGATAAAAGAAATGAACACATTCTTGTATCTGCCCTCTCTTTTGCATCTCCACCTGACACTGTGGATGTTTGGTTGATAGATAGTGGTGCCTCAAGGCACATCACTGGGTTCAAGGAAGTTCTCTCTGATATGGTTGAGAAGGATACTAATCTGGAAATTATCCTTGGAGATAATGCCACATATCCCATGAAAGGGACATGGACTGTGACCCTCCACTTGTCTCAAGGTCAAGTCCTTCACTTGCAGGATGTACTCTATGTACCTAGTTTGAAGAAGAACCTCGTGTCTATATCAGCCATGGAAGACAAAGGTTTCAATGTGGCATTCATTGATGGAAAGGTGCGCATGTGGAATAAGAGCTTCAAGGAAGCTATCAAGTTTGGGTCTAGAATTGATACACTCTACCAGGTTGGAGGAAGTCCACTGGGAGCAATGGCATGAGATGCTATCCGACAGACCGATAATGGCACTGAATATGAGATGAACAAGTTCAAGAACTTTTGCAGAGGAGCTAGCATCAAGAGGGAGACCACAATGTTTGTGGGCTACAACGAAACTTCAAAGGCCTTTAGAGTCTATGTGCCTGGTCAAAGGGAAGTAAAGATATGCCACGATGTCACTTCTGACGAAGATACTCCCTTGAAGAAAGTAGTAGTCAATCTTTCGAGATCTAAGGAAGATCATGAGGCAAGGCCTGGAAATCAAGAAGAATCAAAGGATGAGACGATGCTCGATGTTGAAGGACCAATGGACTTGATTGATCCACCTCCTTCACTAGGAAAGAGACCATCATGGCTCAGGGAAACTCTCGAGGATGCTGAGGGACATATAGCCCCAAGGGGGACATTCTGTGAAAGCAAGAAGCTGAGTAGATACCAAGGGTATCTAGAAGCCATGAGTACTATTGTACAATCCGAGCATGGATCTTTTTGAGGAAGCTATAAAGCATAAAGTCTGGAAGGATGCTATGCACGAAGAGTATGAGTCCATAATGAAGAATGAAGTATGGGATGTGGTTCCTAGACTGAATGACAAAGCAGTTGTCACCTCAAAATGACTCTACAAGATCAAGCATGGATCTGATGAAAGTGTTGAAAAGTTCAAGGCAAGATTCATTGCCTGTGGCTTCTCTCAAAAAGAAGGCGTAGACTATGATGAGATATTTGCACCTGTGACCACCATCTGATCTATCATAGCCCTTGCTGCTACGCAAGGATGGAGGCTTCATCAGATGGATGTGAAGACCACACTTCTGCATGGTGCGATAAAGGAAGAGGTGTATGTGGAGCAACCTCTGGGGTTCGAAGTCCAGGATTAGGACACCCATGTCTGTAGGTTGAAGAAAACCCTCTGTGGGTTGAAGGAAGCACCCAGAGCTTGGTATGAGAGGATAGATAGCTACCTGATGAAGTTGGGCTTCACTCGTAGTAATGTTGATCCAAACATTTACTTCAAGGTTCATAAAGAGAAGCCTCTCATTCTGGTGCTGTATGTGGACGACCTCTTCCTGACAGGTGCTGACCCTCTCATTCATCAATGCAAGAGGGAGCTCGCTGCTGAGTTTGAGATGAAAGACCTAGAACCGATGCACTACTTCCTAGGCCTGGAGGTCTAGCAGAGACCTGGCGAGATTTTCCTTTCTCAAGGAAAATACATTGTGTAGCTTTTGGAAAGATTTAGTATGGTGGACTGCAAGTCCGTGTCAACACCGAAGGAGCTCAACCTCAAAAAGTTGAGTGGCAGCACTGCTGGGCCCATATTAACAAATCCTACTGAGTATCATCAACTTGTAGGGGCCCTGGTGCTCTTAGTGAACACCCGTCCGGACGTATGTTTTGCAGTGAACACTTTGAGTCAACACATGGTTGATCATAACATTCACTGGGTTGGTGCCAAGAAACTCTTGAGATATATCTGGGGCACGATAGACCTTGGGTTGAGATACACTGCCAGGACAATGACACTCCTTGGTTATACTGATTTCGATTGGGCTGGCAATGTGGTGGATCGCAAGAGCACATCTGGATGCTACTTCACATGTAGATATGCTTCGGGCAGGAAATAGAAGTCGGTAGCCTTGAGCACCATTGAGGCTGAATACATTGTAACATGTATGGCCTGTTGTGAAGTCACTTGGTTGTGAAAGCTCTTCAGTGATCTGTTTGCGCATGTGCTAGATACCACCGTTATCCTTTGTGATAGCTAGAGGGGGATTCGTTTGTCATAGAATCTCGTGTTCCATGATCGATCCAAGCATGTTGATGGATGGTACCACTTTATCCGGGATATGGTACAGTAAGGCGTTGTAAGGCTCGATCATAGGAACTGATGAGTAGGTCATAGATATTATCACTATGCTCTTGGGGAAGGTCATGTTCCTAACCTTCCGTGAGAATCTTGGAATCGTGGAATGACCCTATTCTGAGGGTCCTGTTGGATGATGAGCTCTAGGAGCTCTGGGGGGCTTTGGGGATAGCTTCTCGGAGCTATAAGCAACCACAGGGCTAGGCTTGCCGAACCTTGTTGGTGTGCTTGGGCCCCACCGTGATGCTTGAGTTAGTTCGCCTCTCATGATTTGTGCCCCGTATGCATCGTACCCATTTGAGTTCCGGACTCATGGGAAGTACCTCTCATTTGGAAAATGGGGTGGGAAAAGCTAGTGACTAGTAGCAAAGACTGATGGATGCATTAGATATTTTCATACTCTCTATCTAGGATGACACGTGTCCAACCACTTGATCTGGGATCAAGTCTAGTGAGGTTTCAGACCTCCAACTGACTTCAGGTCAGTGAGACTAACTTCGAGTTAGTATATATATGAATCTCTTGAGTCCAAGCCAGGTTTCAGACCTCCTACTGACTTCGGGTTAGGTAAACCAACTTCGGGTTGGTATGAGACTCTTTGTGAGTTCAATAGAGTTTTTGGACCTCTGGGCTAAATCTATCAGCCGGGGAATGATGTCTTTGTGACTGACCCACTTTTGTTCTGAAATAAAGAGGCCAGAAAATCAAATTACGGTGAGATGACGCACGATGTTTGATTGCATAGGTGGATGGAGTTCTCCCTAGTTGAGAGGGAGTGTTAAAATTGGACAACTAGGTCCAAACTCCATGTTGTGATGCTCAGATGAAGATACCAATATTTGTATTGGGTTTCTCTTTTAGAGAGGTGTAAGATCGATCTAAAATTGATCTTAATCTGATGAGAAGAACATTTATTTTGAATTTATTTTTAATAATTTCAAATATGTGCAGGTCGGCCTTAAGGTTTTACACCCCTAGTAGATGTGTCACACACCTCATTGATTGATATAAATAGAGTCAACGTTGGAGGATTTTTTCACTCATCTCATGCTCACACATCATCTCCTCTTTTGATTTAGTACGAGCTCCTTGGAAGCAGTTTCAGTTCACACGTGGGAAGAAGGACGAATTTACTGCAACTAGGGTTTGGACGAATTTATTGCAGCTAGGGTTTCATGCAAGTTTGACCAGAATTGACTTTGGTCAACGCATGGTCCAAATAGGCTGAAAATTGGTGGAGACTTCGATTTTGGAAGGCCGTACATATTGGCACAAGAACCAAGGTTAAAAGGTTGACCGAAGAATGAGTTGCGTTGACTTTATTTCTACCGTCCTGTGTTGACTTTTCTGGACAGTGTTAACTTTTCTAGGGTTGACTTTGAGTTGACCGTGTGGCTGTTTTGAGGGCTGTTGTGACACATGTTGGGTTGGATGACCAAGGAGACTTTGCTGGTTGAAGCATCCTGTTGACCGCCGTAACGCACCACCACATTTTTCTATTTCTAGTTTGTCTTCTGTAGATCCACTGGTATGATCTATCATCATTTTACTTGATTGTTTGTGTGATTGCTATAGTAAAAATTAAAGTTGCATCAAGCATAGAACATCTACATAAATTTACAAAACAACAACAAACAAGATTCTTAGAGCTGGCTATTATTGGCCCACCCTTCTTCCTGATACCCAAAAACTAGTCATGACTTGCCATAAGTGTCAAATTTTTGATGGCAAGAGAAAACTCCTACCTTTACCTTTGCATCCCATCACTATTGAGGCTCCCTTTCAACAATGGGGCTTAGAATTTATTGGAGAAATTCACCCCACCTCATCTGCCCAGCATAAGTGGATCCTTACAATCACTGATTATTTTACCAAGTGGATAGAGGCTATCCCTTCTAGAAATGCTACTGACTCAGTCATTATCAAGTTCCTTGAGACCAACATATTATCCCGATTTGGTTGTCCTAGAAAAATCATTACAGATAATGTTGCTGCCTTCAAATCCAAAAGAATGGTTGGTTTATACTATAAATATCATATCACATTGGGCACTCCACAACTTACTACCCTCAAGGAAATGGAATGGCTGAGTCTTCTAACAAAAGCTTGGTCAATATTATCAAGAGGATTCTGGAACAGAATAAAAAAACATGGCATGGCTAGCTAGTACATGCACTATGGGCTGATAAACTAACCACTAAGAAATCAATCAATATGTCTCCCTATCAATTGGTATATGGCATGGATGTAGTATTCCCAACATCATTGGGAGTTCCAGTCATGAAACTCCTCCAAGAAGTGCAAACATAAGAAAATGATATGAAAAGAAGGTTGAACCAGAACATTCATTTATAGCAGTCAAGAGAGGAGGTGTACAAAATAACACAAGAAATAAAATAGAGTATCAAGAAGATCTTTGACAGAAGGACTAAAGCCAATAATTTACAAGTTGGAGACATAGTTTTAAAATGGGATTCTAGAAGGGAAGACAAAGGTAAACATGGCAAATTTGAGAATTTGTGGAAAGGACCTTATATCATTCACTCAACTAGGGGTCATAATACTTTCTTTTTACAATGGCTGAATGGAGAAGAGTTATTTGGAGGTCCTGTCAATGGAAGGATGCTCAAACACTATTTTTGTCAAGAGTCCTTGCTTCAAGGTTTTCATTCATTATACATAAACATTGCATGAGAAAGTCTTGAAAACAGAAAATACAAAAACAATGAAAGAAAGGAAAAAGAGGGTAGATTCAAAAAGAGGTATAGCCCCATACCCAAAAAACAATACTACTAAAAGCGTGCAAGCCTAAATGCCACTACTAATTCAAAAATAATGTCTTGTTCAGTCATCTAGCCTAATCATGGCTGAACATGCTTTAAATTCATGTTGATAAGTTAGTAAATACAATTATTGTCAAAGTTATTCAAGCTTGGCCTATCAGGAAAAATGGATTAGGGAATAAAATCTATTGGTTCCACATGCTCAAAACAGAACCAAAGAGAAAGATAATGATGCATTACAAATGATATATCACAGCCCTATCTTTATAAGTTACTTTTTATGCAAAATAATGTTTGTGTGCAACTTGTTCCAATGCCACAACCATGGTAAGTCAGACTGCCCAATCCTGACTTAAACCATGCCTTCAATTACATGTCAATAGTTTAGAGAATCAAGACTACCAAATAGCTTAATCTTGGCAGTCAAAAAGTCTAGGTAGAGAATAAAAAGAGTTCACTAGTTTTATCTAAACTCTTGGAAGCAATAAGGATAGAAATCGATAGTTTATTTCTATTTTCAAAAATAAAAATGTCAAGAGTTTGCTAATTTAAGTGCATTCAAGGAAGAAAAATGTTAGGACAAGAAGGTTGGGTAGGTAGAAATGTTGTTGAGAGAATCATATGTTGCATATTATTAATATCATCACTTCAAGGAAATATTAGTGAGTGAAAAGAAGGGGAAAATCTGCCCAATGGAAGAGGCATTGGTCTACAAAAACTCAGAGATTTGATAAACTGAAAGTTCTGGACACTCCCAAAAAGGAGCTGCCATCCCCAAGTCGAGCCATTGTTAGTCATCAGTATTTTTTGTTAATATCAAAAGATGACTAAGTAATATTCCTAGATTTCTAAAAACAAAATTTGAGAAATATTGTGAGTTCTAGAAATCTCACTGCCTTCATTATCCTAAGTCAAATTGTTTCACTAAATTTCCCCCTCTTTGCCTTCTAAAAAGTTTCACCTCACTGCTCCAAAAAAGACTTCACTATTGGGCCTGTTAACCTCATTTCACTACCTCACCCCCATTCTCATTCATGGACTTTTTCTCTGAAAAGCCCACTTTTCCTCCTTCCTAAAAAGCTTCATAAAACACCCCTCATTCATCATTTTTCCTCTAAAAACATTAAACAATGTAAAAACTTTCTTTTACATTGTTTAAAGCTAAGTTTAAGCCTATTGGGTTCTTTTAAAATTATTTTATGTATAAAACCTACCCTTTTGCAAAAGGTAGGCCTTAAGCCCTTTCCTTCTTAGCCTCAACCCCTTTTACCTTCATAAGACCTCGGCCTCCGCTATCCTAAGCCCTTCTCCTCATACAAATAAGCCTCTGCCCTTTTGTTTTATTAAACCCCCCACAACCTTATAATAAACCCCCCTTAACCGTCGAAATATTAAAGAGCAGGCCCCAACCTATTTTCAAACCCGCCATCCAACCACAACTCGCCAGCTGTCCTCCACTTCCGCCACCCGACCGACCATTCACCACCTCCTGGATGTGCGATAGTCGTTGATCTCCCATCCCGAGATCTGACGGCCAGTATTTCATATCGCAAATAAAGTTGCGATTTGATTAGTTTTTCACAACCCGCGTGAAATGGTGGTTTTGCCCCACCACGTGTCTTATCCTAATACATATCGCATGCCTCCCTCCAAAAACCACTAACCGCTTATCCTCCGCGCGATAAACCACTCTGGTTTTCGAAAAACTGCCTACCTTCCACGCCCTTTTTTAAAAATTTTCCCGCTCTCGTTCAAATTCCTCTTGGTCCCACCTCTGGAACCTTTCCTCCTGCACCCTCTCCTCCTCTGCAAACACCCTTCGACAGTTCAAAACCTCGACAAGCATAGTAAAACCCTTTCGCAAGCTTTTTAACTAACTGTTTATGTTTTGTAGGTTTTAATGGCGAACATAAATGAAAATATTCCGTAGGGTCAACATTGATCACAGAGAGGGCTTGGATGATGATCCAAGAGCTCATGAAGGATCAATAATGGCCGGAGGGTCTATGCCATATTTGCATCAATGAAACACGATCATCGATGGATCAAATGAACTCTCCAGCCACGAAGAAGGCCTCCCCTGCACACAGACAACAGAAGAAGTCAAAGAAACAGTGAAGGAAGAAGTCAGAAGGATTAAAGGGCTAATCCTAATCACAATCTAAAACAAAAGGGTTAGCCAGTCAAAGAAAAATTCAAAGAAAGAAAAGGCAGACAGATAAAGGTAAAAGGATCAAACGAATAAATAAAAAATATTAAAGGAATAGAACAAAAATATCAAACAGATCAAAGAAAAAATCATAAAGATAGATAGTCAGAGCATGAAGATAGAGTTTAAGGCCTAATAACATAGATTAAAGATAAAACAAAGGGCAGATTAACCCAAGATAGGTTCGAATGACTTAGCCTATGACAGTTACTCTTCTCAAAAGATATTTTTGCCACCTAGTGCTTTGTTTCCTTCAATAAAGCATTAGGCAGTTATTGAGCTTAGTCATAGATATTTATATCTGCTAAACAATTATTGTAAAAGTTATGAATAGGCCTTAAATTCAAACATTTCACCTATATTTCCTTAGAAGTTAAGATAGAAGTTATTATTTAGAGAAATATCTGCAGATATTCTTGCCTTGAGCCTTGCATGATCTTCAAGGTTAGGAATCCATTAACTCTGTAATAAATGACACTCAAAACCTAGCTTAGCTTCACCTCCTCATTTGCAGCATAAATACTACATCTGAACTCATTATCTTGTTGGCATTTGATGACTCTTTGAAGTAATACATAGTCTCTTGGAAGTTGAAAAGAAATTGGTGTCTTGGAACTTGTGGATGCCTTGATTTATTTGTTGATGGAGGAGGCTATATTGCAGGATCCCTGAGCCTGGTTGTTGGTGAGGTGCTTCTAATCTGTTATTTTTATTTCCTATTTTCATTCTGTTTCCATCTTTCTATGTTGTAGTAGAGAAAAATATTTAGGCTAAGAAATGTCTTTTGAAAGCACCTTAGTTCTGTTTGTTCTTCACTGCCTTAATGTTTTCTTCTGTTAGGAAATTTTAGAGAATTCTTAATTGCTCTCTAGACCCCCTAAGCTTGTTTATTTCATCAATAGTTTAATACAGTTGGTATCAAGAATGATTTATGGCTAGCCCTGCTTCCTTGATGTCACTAAAACACTGTTTCTGAAGTCTCTCTCTAAAGTACCATTACTTAAAGTCTGCCAAAGAGGTTTTGTTTTGATCATACCCTTTGTACTTGCTTAAATAATTGTTTTATAGATCTTCCTAGCTATAATAAAAGATGTTTAGGCGTTCCCTCTTCTCTGATTACAGTTATATGTGTGTCTTGAATGTTTTCTCTCCTTAAAGGTCAAATCACTAGAAATTAAATGAGTTTCTTGCCTTCTATATTTCATTGGAAATGTTTGTCTTAAATAATTATTTTCTTTAGTTGAATCAAAGAATTTATGGTTTTCCCTGTCTATTGATTGCCTCTTCATGCTTATCATATTTAAGTCCCTTTGTTAAAAAATACATATGATAACGGATTCTTAATTGCCCTTTGTCCTACCTTTTATTCTTACTATTGATGTCCATCTCATTACCCCTAAAAACCTTGAAGATCCACTGACCAAGTTAGATTTTCCCTGTGATGCTTCCCGATCCATTGATGAACTTATCGTGACTTTCATAGACTCCATTTCCCAATGACTTAGAGATTTACTCATTCTATCTATGTTTCTTGATCATCATACCCAACCAAAACAATCAAACAAACCATGTACTTAATAACTAGCCTAAAATCAACCATCTAAAGTAAACAAGTTCATATCCTTTGCAAACAAATAGAGAGAGCCCTCTCTGAGTCCAAGAAGGCTAGGTACAAGGACTCCAAAGACTGGTCTGATGTTGCCCTGTCCATTTAGTCCACCAATCTGCTAAATCACGGGATTAAA